>CM076581.1:275987779-276002779 GCA_034641835.2 Pinus albicaulis
AGAGAATCAAAATCATTGAATGGGAAATGAATTTAATTTTTTTTTGCCTTTCTTTCTCTCACATACACACCCTCTCTCTCTCTCTCAACCCCCCGTATCTCTCTCACTACCCCTTTTTCTCTATCCCCACCTCTCTCTCTCTCTCTCTCTCTCTCTCTCTCTTACCCCCCCCTCTCTCTCTCTCTCTCTCTCTCTCTCTCTCTCAGTCCCCCTATTTCTCTCACCCAACCTCTCTCTCTCTCTCTCTCACTCAGTCCCCCTATTTCTTTCACCCAACCTCTCTCTCTCTCACTCAGTCCCCCCATTTCTCTCACCTAACCTCTCTCTCTCTCTCTCTCTCTCACTCTCTCTCTGTTTCTTTGTCGCCCCCCCCCCCCTCTCTCTCACTTAGTCCCCCTATTTCTCTGACCCAACCTCTCTCTCTCTGTTTCTCTGTCCGCCCGCCCCCCTCCCTCTCTCTCCCCCCCATGCCCCCAACCTCTCTCTCTCTCTCTCTCTCTCTCTCTCTCTCTCTTGCACCCCCACACCCCCATCCCCCCTCTCTCTCTCGCCCCCAGCCCCCCTCTCTCTCTCTCTCTCACCCTCACTCTCTTTTTCTCTCCCTTCCCCCTCCCCCTCTCTCTGTCACACACACACACACACTTCCTCTCTCCCGCACACACACATACTCCCTCTCTTTCACACACACACACTCCCTCTCTCTCCCACACACACACACACTCCCTCTCTCTCTCTCTCACACACACACATAAACACACACTCCCTCTCTCCCTCTCTTGCCCTCCCTTTCTCTCTCTCACACACACAAATAAACATTGGCTCTCTCTCTCTCTCTCTCTCACACACACACACACACACTCATCTCTCCCTCGCTCCCTCTCTTCCTCACCATCCTCTCTCTGTCCCCCTCGTTATTATCCTTATCATTATCATTATTATATCATTTCACATGTACAATCTACATCATGTAGCAAACAAAAACACCTTATCAATTAAAAATTAAAAATCATCATATTATCTAAAAAAACACAATCATTATATCATCAAAGAAACAATAAACATATTATCATATAAAATATACAAAAAAATAAACAAACATATTATCCTATAAAATATACAATAAAAAATAAACACATACACATCACACATGCAAAGGATTTCAACATTATATTATGTTACAACACAATTATTCCATCTAATTAGCATAAGCACACCATGATATCACATACACAAACAAAAATTATTTTCATTTAAAGGTATGCATAAAATACAACATACAAAAAACATACACATTATAACTAAAAATGCATCTATAAATAAATGCCAACACCATATCCTCTAACAAATATATCATGAAACACAATTATTCATATATTTATGAAATTTTAAAGAAATATAATTTCACTATTTTTATATTTAAATAAAGAAATATATTTATTTAATATACTTCAAATAAATAAAACAATTATATTCCTAAATAAATTTGATTTACATTATATAATTTAAAACAAAATAAAAATAAATATATAATTAAATAAAGTACATCTCATTTTACATTATAAATAATTATGTATAAAACAAAAATTAATTTGCAAAAATATTCATTTCATATTATATAATTTCAAATCAATATATTAAAATGAATATAACTCACCATTACAAATATAATAAACTACATATAAATGAATATAAATATTTCAACAAAAATGTTTTTTTATTATAAATATAAATATTGATAAAAATTGAGGATTAATTTAAGAATTAGGAATGTTCGTTTAATTTTTTTAATCATAATCCACAACCTACCTTACAATGGAAGGATGAAGAAAGGGCATTATTTTTGTTTAAGTCTTCTTTAAGCTGTAAATGGACCTTACAATGAAAGGATGAAGAAAGGGCATTATTCTTGCTTAAGTCTTCTTTAAGCTGTAAATGGAACGAGAGCAAAAAAGAATTCATAAAGAGGGCCTTATTCTTCAGCTAATTCTATGTAGTTTAATGCAGCAAATTCATAAAGTGGGTCACCGATGGTTGTCATTACTTGCCAAGTAATTCTTACTTGCCATTAAGGGTTTCCATTATTTGCCAAGTAATTCTTTAAAGTCACCGTGTCTATGGTTAGTGTAATAAGGAAATACAGGGTAAAATTAAAAATGAGAATCATTGAATGGAAAATGAGTTAAAGTCAGGTGAGGCTGCTGGCTTGAACATATTCAACAATTTAAATTATTTTAATTTTCAAGGATAAAATCATGAAAAAACTAGCATGTTTTGTTTTGATAAGACTTGGATTGCCATTTTCGAGTTTCAGATTTGAAAAATAACTAAATATATCCACCATGAATGATTCAATATTGAAATGGTATCAATAAAAAAATATTAAAGCAAATATCTATGAGTTCTTTGAAAATTAGAGACAACATGATGATGGCTTTAACTGCACATTCCTAGAAAATAACAAAAGAGAAAACGAGATCAACAATAAATAAATAACATCATAGCGAGTCATGCTTTAAAGGTTCCGCAGATGATTCCCAAACATGTGACTTCGCTTATTTTGAGATCAGGTCAGGGCAAGAAGATCAAAAGAAAAGTAAAATTAAAAGGAATTAATGGGATTCCGTAGCCATAACAGAGCAATTTAAGATTAAAGGTCAAAGGACATAGTAGATAAGACCAATAACAGAGCTTAAAGATTAACAGAGTATAAAGATTAGGGAATAATAACAGAGCATAAATAATTAAAAACATTAGGCGAGAGCATAAATAATAAGTAAAAGAGAAGCCGTAGGTCAGAGATGAATTCTAGAAGTCTCATTCAGAGATGAACATTAATTTGGGATTTGATGAACATATAAAAACACGGTAAAAGAGGGGAAATCACGTCAAAACAGGGGAAGAAAAACAAGTCAATTGCAGGAATGATAGATTGATATGGAAGGGCAAGGTCACGTGCTTTGACGACGAAGGACAAGAAACATTGAAAATTCAATTCAAGAGACCCACAGGAACGACCAGATAAAACACTTGGAGACCCACAGGAACTACCAGATAAAACACTTCAAGTCACAATTACAAGAAACATTGACATTATACAGAAGAAGAGAAAACACTTCCAATGCACATATAACAAAATTCACTGCAAATACAAATACAGAAGAAGAGAAAACACTTCCAATGCACATATAACTTGGATCAATTCGTTCAGAAGCACCCATATATATACAGCGCACCACAACCTAAAGTATAAAAATTCCCTCAAGAAGAAGCTTGATGGACCGTTAAAAGGAGCGGATCACAGCTGTTAACAAAGTCTATAACCAAAAAAAAGCTTGAGATGATTTTCATGAAATTCTGTCGACATCCACATCGACATCAGTGCAAAGCCGTTCGGTTTTCTTAACAAATGAAAAAGCTTGAGATGCTTTTCAAGAAATTCTTTCCACATCCACGTTGGGTTTTCTTAAATTTTTAATGTTCACGCTTGAATTTAAGGTAGAATCTTTGATATTCGGTAATAAGTACTTTATTAATCTTGGAGCCCTTTCTGGTTCCTCCAGTGTTTCCATCAATTTCGATGATGCATTCAAATGATGGTGTCAACACCGGGAGACGACGAAGAGGGTTCGATTCATGCATGGGAGACCCGGGAGTGCCCGATGTCTTTGTGGATTATGCACTTGGGAAATTTAAGTGTAATTAATATTTGTGGGTTTTGCAAATAAGAAATTTAAGTGTAATTAATATCTATGGGTTTTGCAAATAGGCGATTTAAGTATAATTAAAATTTGTGAAAGATTGGGTTAATTTATGGTCAATTTAATAAAAATTTAATTGATTTAAAAAAACAAAACACAAAGCTAGTAATCTCATAAACTATATTTTAAAAATACCATTCATTTACTGTAATTACAATTATTTATTGTAGTTACAATCCGACCTGGGAGAGTGGAATAGGACTAGAATTGACTCCAGTGGCTTCTGTTTTATTTCTAAATTATATTTATTTTTAAATAATATATATTTTATAATCTATTTTTTAATGATATATATTTTTATGGTGATAGATGAATGCATTGCTAAAATCTCTCAATTCTTAAAATATATAATTTATTTTATTTTAGTTGAATTGTTGTCTTTTTTTTAATTAAATGGTTCTTAAATTATATTTATTTTTTAGTAATATACATGTTATTTTATTTTAGTTTAAGTGGAATTATGATTAGAATGTATTGTTTTTTTTAATTAAATTGTTTTTTTTTAAATGTAAAAAATTGTAAATGATATAATAACTATGATAAATATTTGTTAAAAATAAAGTTTGATTGGAAATTCAAATAGATGTTTTGAAAATTTCAATTTTTAATATAAAGTAAAAGGTTAAAAAAAAAAAATTTATTGTCAATAATTTGAAATTACATTTTAATAGGAGTGTATAGAAAACATTTAAAGAGAAAGTGATTTTTTATAATTTCAACTCATTCAAAATCACATAAATAATCTCATTTGACTTTCTGAAATAATTCAACTTCATAATTTTAATTGTCATTGTATTTTATTATAAAATCTTAAATTAATATTATATTTATATATTTTTATGATAACATTTTTCTTTTTTGTAAATTTAGTAGTGGTTTTCTATTTTCATATTCTAAACAAGCAAGTTGCTATACATACTATATCATTTGTTGTAGCCTCAACTTGCTAGAATGAAATCAGGTCTGTTGGCCACCGCATAGAATTAAAAGCCAACCAAAACTGAAATTGTCTTTTCCTTCTAGTTACTGCTTTTATCGCTTTACTATGTCCATAACATTTATAGTTAAAACAAAAGCTATATCTACTATCAGCCAAAAACATGCAAAAACATCTATAGTTTAAACAGAAATCCCATGGGTCCTTTGCTGTAGAACGTAACAATTCCTTTTGCTGCATGATGTGAAGCTATCGCTCTATCTTTCCAATTCTTTCATTAACTTGAATCCGAACCTTCACCATATTATGAATGTCTTGTTTGATTTGATTAAGTTCAAAGAGCATTGATAAGTTTTCTTCCTTCACTTACATGTTAGCCATTGCCTCGGCCAAAACACATTTTATTTTCCAGTAAAGATTGTTGGAACAACGATACACGGCCTCTTGTACTAGGAGGATCTAAAATGAAGGCCATTTTAGCCTCTTGTTCCTTCAATAAATATATTTATTAATTAACATTTATTTTTATTAATTAAATAAATATATTTTTAAATATTTTGTATATTGTAGCATATTTTTATGTTAATTATTTTGTTGAGCCCAGAGGCTCATTAAGCAGGGAGAGTCATTTCACAACCCACCCACTATGAGAGTGCGTGTAAGTTCGTCCCTCAGTTTGCGTCCCTTTAAAATAAAAATCTATGTTCTAAATTGAAAATTAATGTGTACTATATTTTAAAAAAATGAATATACTCTAAAGTAATTACAAGTAAAAAAAATGTCTGAATGAGATGTTTAAATCTAAAAAATATCTGGACAAGAGATTTAAATAAATTATCTGAAAATTTATGTTAACTAATTTATGTCCATATCAACTTCATATATATCTATATATAGAAAAAATTAAGTTTTCATGGTTAAAATTTTTATTTGGTCCTATATATACACTATTTAACATTCAAAAATACAATTTAAGCAATGAAAAATAACACATTTTATTTTGCACTTTAAAAATGTTTGTGTTGGAAGTAATACTTCCATGTCATATATAGGTGTCATTGTGAGCCCCAATGTGTCAATATAGAAGTTTTCGATTCCTATGTTATAAATTGGAATGTGTCATGTATGAGTCATCATTTGTCTAATTCAGTGTTTTATGTACTATATATTGTAACTGTTGTGATTAATAAAATATGGCAGCTTGTGGTTGTTGTGTGTTCAAATTTCTGTCAATTTGATCCCTCTTGGATCTTGTTAGGTCCGTACTTAAGATGGATCTATGCTGGTTAGGTAGAAGAACCTAAAGAATTGGATTGAGTTAAGGACCATTTATGCAAAAATCCAATTTCTACAATGAGTTAATTTAGTCATTTCAAGAACTATTGATATTTCCATACAATTCTCTTCATGGTTTTTCTACTTCACTTGAAATTTAATAAACATTTTAGTATATATTTAGTTAGTAAATAGATACTTAAGATAAAAAATTAAAAAAATGATTTTTTTTAAGGAATACATAACATTTTAAAGTTATTTATATAAAAAGAACACATTAGACATCAATTTCATGTTACATATATAATAGAATCAAAATAGGTTGTTACTTTTCTACAAATTTTTAAACTCAGTTTATAATGTTGGCTATAAGATTTTATATGAGGATAAATTGTTTTTCCATAGCTTAATAAAAGTTTGATTTATAATGCACTTAATAATTCGATTTTTTATTTATATTATATTTATTAATTTTAAGATTAAAAATAATTTTAATTGTTTCTTGTTTATTAAAGTATTTGTGATTTGTGGAATTAACTCATGATTTAAGAAAGTATGACTGAATTTTACAAGAATCACACTTATCTAAGGCCAGGCCAACACTTAATAATGTGATTTTTTTGGGTATTTATTGGGTAAGTTTAGAGACTTTACCAACTTACAAAATATAACCCTAAAAATCCAATAACCCTCATAAAACTCCACCTAAATCTAATTTTCTAAATAAAACACTATATATATATATATATATATATATATATATATATATATATATATGTATATGTATATGTATATGTATATGTATATGTATATGTATATGTATATGTATATTTCTAAATCTTTTAGCACCTACATCAATTGTTACAACCATACTTGGCTATGCCAAAAATTGAGGGATACAATGCTCTTTATGAAAGAAGTCCACAAATAACACTTAAAATATAGCTATTATCATTATAATAATATAATATAAATGACGATGATGGTAGAAGAGACAAAGATGTTGAAAGAATCCTATAAACAACCATACTTAGTCATCCAAAACATTCAAGGATACAATGCTCTTTACGAAAGTGCACAAATGAAAAGTAACATATATCCTCTAACGAAGTGCCAACAAATCCAAATTGAAAATGGAAAGTACACCTCCACAATTTAAATCATCTATGGAGATAAAGTGTCTAGTTGGGCTTCCAAACATGTTACTATTTCATATCAACAATTATTTTTTAGTATGACATGCTAAATAATTTTAGTGACTACAATTGTAATAACTCTCATAGAGTATTCTGCTAAACATTAAGGAAACAAGTAAATCCATTAGAAATATACTTACTGATTTGTGAGTTTTTTGGTGTTTTTCCATGTATTTTCAAAAAATTCTATGACAAGTCCTACCCCAAATTTTATATTGCATAAAAACATGTATTTGGACACTCTTTTATACCTAAGTGTTCAACTAACCTACAATAAATTCCATTTCTAGACAAAAAAATTTCCTTGCAATATTTTGTTACAAAAGGTAGATTGGTAAATTGGTGATCCCTTAGAATTTTGTGGCCACATATCTTAGCCCATAAATTACTTCCCACCACAATTTAAGCAATATTTTGCATAAAAAAAATATAGGAATAAGATTTAAATAAATATACTTACTAGGAGTTACTTCTCACCATTATTTATGTATGAGTAAAATTGTAAATGTGTAGACATATAAATTTATATTGTAAATGTGTAGACACCTCAATTTATATTGTAAATGTGTAGACATCTCAATTTATTATTTTATTTCATATCAAGACTATAGAATTGGATTTGGATACTAAGCACTATTAACTTAGCATTGACTAGTGAAAGTTATAATGTTTTGGGCTATTCTTTCTAAAGCATAATTTGGAACTTCAGTGAGAGGCACTAAGGTGTATTGCAACACATGTTTTAAATCAACTATTAATTTGACATTTAATACATTTACATATAATCAAAAGTTTAACCATAATCAAAATTTAACCTCTTCCTCTTCGGTGTTCCCTTCCCTATTTCAAGGGTATGCTAGTGTTACAAGGTTACCGAAGAAGTAATGATATCGTTATATTTCTCTATTTCTATCTTAAGGAATTCAATATAATTGACACTCTACATTACTAGTACAATTTCTCTTTTAAGTTTTATTTTGTTTTAATTGAAAATCACAAGTTTTTCAATATGATATTATATTTTAACCATTTTTAAATTAGTTATTTTACCTATTTTCAATACTAATTTAATGTGTTGTATAATTAATAAACCAAAATTATTTTTCAACATTGCTTTTGGTTAATTTTAACTAAAATTTGGTGAAGATCTTTAAAAGCTTGAATTTAATTTAATTAATCCATAGAATTATAATGTCCTAGGGTTTGAATCTATTTATACATTCAAAAATATATTTTATACAAAAAAAATCATAATCTTGTTCGAAATTGAATCCCCAAATTCTAGTGAAAATTTTCATTTCATAAGTTAAACTCTACCCTAATTTAATATGATTTGCAACTCAATGTAAAGATAAGGCCGAACTTAATTTATACATTTACATTGGAAAAATATTCCTTTTAATTCTTATATTTCTAATTTATAAATTTATATATATTTTTTTTTGTTTAAAAAGTTTGTGCTGTTTTAAAGAAGTTTCTACTTTTTGCTTCTAATTTTAGACATATTTTTTCCATTCTTATTTGGTTTTTTTGATATAATAAATAATGACTGAAATTTTATCAAAAACATTATCCTAGAGGTTGAGAAAATTCATAGTTAAAAGAATGTATTCCTTAGAAGAAACTAATTTCCAAACTTGCATCTTTGTATTTTCCAAAAAAAAAAAATCTAGAGCATTATGCCATTTAGAATATGGCATGGTGAAATATTGATTAGTAAATGGGGCCGACTACGCAAATTTCTTGCAAATACAACAATATACTGGTCAAGAAAAAGTGAGAAACAGTGGGGTAGAGGATAATTTATAGATCATGATTGTTTTTAAAGGTTTAATGTGACCCTAGCAGCTTAAATTGGATTTGGAGTGGAGGAGATGACGTGGAGGCCAACGGTTTGGGAGCGGGGGCTTCAACGGGCAAATAGGAAGGTATGAACATTACAGGGTGGTAACGGTCAGGGTGATGTGGCAATGAATATATGGTAGGTGGTGGCATGAGAGTGGCGGAAGGAAAATGGTCAAACAATGGGATAGATGACCATTTAGGCGGCAAGGGAGAAACCATGGTGGATTTTCAGGGGGTGGGGGGGGCAGTGGTTTTAGGTATTGAGAGTAGGGGCTGTGAACTCAAGAGAGGATGCCACGTATGTATTTTTGGGTGGCCATTAAAACCACTTTTCGGACCCCCCTCCCCTCGCGTTAATGGGAGAAGGTCGAGGGGGTTGTGAACTCTCCCTCCAACATTCATCTGGGCGGGGGAGATCTCATCCGTTGAAAATCAATTGTATAATACGACATGCGACAAGACTTATTTTTTTCATTCAGTAACCTCATCATTTAAATAATTTATGCTCCATAAAATTTAGTTTTGAAAGTTTATAAACTAATACAAAATTAATCCTATTTTAAAGAAATTAACCATAATTAACTTATAAATTTATGAAAAGGCGCATTTGAGCTTGCAGCCATGTATTTTTCATTCTTGAGCACTAAAGCCTTCATTTTTCTTTGGTATCCTATAATTTTATTTTTTGTTTTTCCTTATTTATTTAGGGAAATCTAAGCTAGCATTTTATCTTGTTATGAATGTATAAAACACAGACTAAGCCTAAGCTTAACATTTTTTTATTTCTTTTTCTTTCATCCATATACTATCTTAACATTTTTTTGAATTTATTTTGATTTTTTATGCTAACTTATCAAAACTACAAAATGTTACAACATAAAATATAATATGTAAATAATAACTAAGTTATTAAAAATATAATGATACATTTAGAATAACATGAAACACATAAATATAAATATAAATACTTACGATATTTTGTACAATATCATTTCTGGTTTGTTTACATATCCTTGTAGAATCTTTCATCGTATTATACATTGGTAATGTAAAATTATATCTAATCTGATCATGTGACTTGAGCGGTTTTGTAAGTACATAAAAATTTTCAGAATTTGACCTAATACATAGGTCTAGAACTTTTCCCATTAGATCATAACTTCCATCATCAAAACTCTTACTAGCAAATAGATATAATTGCAGATCACAGATCTTCACCTTCTTTTCCTTAATTTCATATACCCTGCATTTTTTGTACACTTCACTTCTTCTAATATCTTCTAGTATGAAATCATTTTTTTTTTGGGAGAAATATCCTACATTTGTAGTAGTTAACTAAGGTTGGGATCATTCAAAAGTAATTTTTGATGGCCCACCTCTAGCTTTAGATGATCCAATTGTTGACTTTGGTCAAGAGAGATTAACAAAAATATTCCTCGATTCCATTTTCCTGCAAAATATATATCTACATATAAATAAGTAAAATCACAAAAAACCAATATCTTACATAACCAAACAAAACGAAAAAAAAATTGAAAACTAAAAAACTCCAGAAACATGTATATCACCCCCCATGTCTAGTGTGATTTTAACTTCATCAAAAATACCAAAATAGAGAAACCATTCCTTAACTATTTTATTTTTTTTACATTTTCTCCCTGACCCCCCTCATTGTCGAGGGGGGGGGGGGGGTTAGGGTGCGCTATTCATGGGGGTTTATGGGGGTGTGCTCGGGTGTTGTGCTATGGGTAGGCACGGGGTGTCGATTGTGGGTCAGGTCATGCATTTGTGCGAGTCGCGTCATGTCCTATGTTCGGGAGGGTTGGGGTCAGGTCATGCATTCAGCCCGGTTGGGTCAGGTCAGGTCATGCATTCAAGACGGTCAGAGTCGGGTAGTGTATTTGAGTTGTGTGTTCGGAAGGGTCGGGTCGGGTCAGATTGTGCATTCGGGCGGGTCACTGTCGGGTCATGAGTTCGGGTCATGCCTTCAGATAGGTCAGGTCGGGTCGTGCGTTTGGGTGGGTCAAGGTCGGGTCATGCGTTTGGGTCATGTGTTTGGGCGTGTCAATTCAGGTCATGCAGGGCTCTGGTGGGATCCCCCTGTACGCACGATCAAAACTGAAACAATTGAGCGCATGAAGTAACCTGCACTAATGCATGACACGACCCTACTTGCTCGAACGTATGACCTGACCCACCCGAGTGCACGACCCGACCAAACTTGCCTGAAAAAATGACCCAAACTAGGGGGTCCAATTCTTATAATCAACCCACTACTAGGTAGACCAATCCCCTTGAACATGCAACTCAACCCCGCCAGAATGCACGACATGACCTGACCCACCCAAACGCACGACTTGACCCGCCCGAGCGCATGACCCAACCAGACTTGCCCAAACGTAGGACCCAACCCAGGAGTGTCGATTTTTAGAATCAAATCACCTACCTCGACGAGGAGATAATTCTAAAAATCAACCCCCATTCTTGGAAGGGGGGCCGATCATGAGAATCGACCCCCATGCTTTGAAGGGGGGTTGATTTTGAGAAAAAACCATCTGTTCAAGCAAGTCGGATCGAGTCGTGCATTGGTGTGGGTCGGGTTGTGCATTTGGGTGATTCAGGTCATGTCGTGCATTCAGGTTGGTCAGGTCGTGCATTTGGGGGGGTCGGGTAAGGTCGTGTGTTTGGGTTTTTTCGAGTCATGCGTTCAGGTCGGGTCGGGTCTTGCAGGGCTCATATAGGAACCCCTCTATCTACGTGTGCACCTAAAGCATAATGACACACACCCCGAACCCACAACATGACCTGACTTACTCGAACGCACGACCTAACACACCTGAATGCATGACCCAACTCAACCCCCCGAAACACACACCCTAGCCAAGGGTGGACGATTTTCAGAATGGGCCTCCCTTTATCGGGGCGTGCGTTTAGATGGTCGGGTTTGGTCACGCGCTCAGGCCTCTCAGGTCATGCATTCAGGCTGAGTGCATGACCTAACCCGCATGAGCACACGATCTGACCCCACCCCCCTAATTGCACGCCTTGAAAAAGGGAGGGGAAGGGTGATTCCTAGAATCGACCCCGTGGGTTGGGGCGTGCATTCAGGCAGGTCAGGTCAGGTCATGCGCTCAGGTAGGCCAGGTCATGCATTTAGGATGGCCAAGTTGTGCCATGCGTTCAGGGGCATCAAGTCATGTGTTTGGGGGGATTCAGCTACCTGGTAGGGGGCGATTTTGAGAATCATCCCCCTTGCATGGAAGGGGGCGATTTTGAGAATCATCCCCCTTGCTTGGAAGGGGGCCAATTATGAGAATAAACCCACTACGAGGTCTTGGGTGACGCCTTCCCACAATTCAGGTTGGGTCATGCACTTATGTAAGTTGGGTCGTGTGTTCAAGTGGGTCAATCCATGCATCCGAGGGAGTTAGGTTGGGTCAGGTCATGCATTTAGGGGAGTTGGGTTGGTTTGTGTTTTAGGTGGGCACCGACTTGAGCCTCGCAAGACCTAACTCGACCTGAACACACACTCGACATGACCCGACCAAAATCATGATCCGACCCGCCCGAGCGCACTCCCCGACCTGCTTGAAAACACACGTTTTTGTGCTATCGACGGGCATGCCCATAAGGAGGCGCCTGCCCAAGCAATCTGTTTCCCACCCAAAAAAATCACCCCCCTACTAGGTAGCCTGACTCGCCTAATCGCACTACACGATCTAACCCACACAAACATATGACCCAACCCACCTGAGCGCACAACCTGATCTGACCCACTCAAATGCATGAGCCAACCCAGGGGACTGATTCTGAGAATCATACCCCCTTCCTGCTAGGGGGCTGATTATGAGAATTAGGCCCTTCAAAAGAATCGGTCTCCTTGCCAGATAGCCTAGCCCCTTGAATGCATGACCTGATCCGCCCAAACACACAACATGACCCAACCTACCTGAATGCATGACTCGACCCGCCTGAGTGCATGAACCGACCCGACCTACCCGAATGAACGACCCAACCTAGAGGGGTTGATTGTAAGAATATTTCCCCCTTCATATCCCTTCCAAGCATAGGGGTGATCATTAGAATCATCCCCCTACCTACCAGGGGGCCAATTCTGAGAATCATCCCCCCTACTTGCCAAGGGGCCAATTATGAGAATCAACCCCCAAACAAATTAGCCCTCTTGTGAGGTAGCATGACCCTAACGAACGCACAATCTAACCTACCTGAATGCATAACACAACCTGACCCACCTGAAAGCATGACCCAAACCACCCAAACGCACAAATGACCCTACCCGCTCTGCGAGGGAGAAGGTTCTCAGAATTGGCCCCTCGCCCTGCCAGTATATTGTTGTTAGGAAGGGGGTCGATTCTCAGAATCGTCCCCCTGGAAGGCAGTGGGGTTGATTGTAGGAATCATCCCCCTTGGGTCAAGTTTCGTGTTTGGGTGGGTCGAGTCGAGTTGTGCACTAGGGCAGAGTGGGTTGGCTCATGCGTTGGGATGAATCAGGTTGCGTTGTGCATTTGGGACAGTTGGTTCGTGCATTCAGGGGGGCGGGGGTTAGGTCGAGTCATGTGTTTGGGTAGGGTTGAGTGGTACAAGGGCGGGTTGGGTTCTCCCCTGTGGGCATACTCGCCCATAAAACATTGGCACATGCCCTAAATGCATGACCCAGCGTGCCCGAATTGATAACATGACACGAACCGCCAGAACATACGACCCAACCCGACTTTCCCGAACGCATGACATGAACTGACCCACCCGAATGCACAACTCAACCCGACCCAAGGGGACTGATTCTCAGATTTGACCACTTACCAGGCAGGGAGGGCGATTCTCTGCTTGGCATGAGACCAATTCTTAATTTTCAAAGTCGACCCACCTTGCAGGCAAGGGGGAAATTCTCAGAATGGGTGCCCCTAGTAGGAAAGGGCGTCGACTCGAATTTTCAGAATTGGCCCTCATGGGTAGGGTCACATGTTCAGACAGGTCAAGTCGTATTGTACATTGAGGCAGGTCAGGTTGTGCATTCGACAGTGTTAGGTTGTCAGGCAGCAGGCTGATTGGGTCAGGTCGTGCATTTGGGGGGTCAGGTTGGGTTGTACACTCAGGCATGCCAACTCATGCATTTAGGTAGGTAGGGTCATGTCATGCATTTGGGTGAGTCGGGTCCTACATTCGTGGGGGTCAGGTTGCTTCGCAGGGGTCGATTTATGATAATCAACCCCCTACCAAGAAGGGGGCCAATTCTCATAATTGAACCCCCTCCCTAGGAGGGGGTGATTCTCAAAAGCGGGCCCCTTCCAGGTAGTGGGATGATGCTTAGAGTCACCCCCTTGCGCCGGGTCGGGTTGTTCACTCCAGCGTGTTAGGTCATGCATTCGGGTGGCTAGGGTCGTTTCAAACATTCAGGTGGGCTAGGAGAGGATGGGTGGGTCGATTCTTAGAATCGGCCCCTAGGTCGAGTAGTGCATTCAAGCAGGTTGGGTCTAGTCATTTCTCGGGCGGGTCAGGTCATTCATGTGTTCAGGCATGTCAGATTGTGCGTTTGGGGGGGTTGGTTCGGGTCGTGTGTTTAGAAGGCGCTCTCTTGAGTCCTGCAAAACCTGGCCTAACCCATCTAAATGCATGACACAACTCGCTTGAGCGCACTAACTTGACCCTCTGAAAAACACACATTAATGTGCTATAGGCAAGCACGACCATGAGGGGGTGCCTTCCCAAGCCCCGTGGTGCCCACTCGAGCCCCACAGTTCTCGCCCAAAGAAATTGGCCCCCTTGCCAAGAAACCTACCCCCCCCCCCCAATGTACGATCCAGCCCAACCAAATAAACAACATGAAAAAACCTGACCAAAACGCACAACCTGATCCACTTGAGCGCATGACTCGACCCACCCGACTTGTGGGGTTCAATTATGAGAATCTGTCCCCCTACTTGGCAGTGGGCTTGATTTTGAGAATTGACCCTCCTGCCTACCAAGGGGT
>CM076581.1:276010279-276027779 GCA_034641835.2 Pinus albicaulis
TCCCTCGTCCATGCATTCTTTCTCGCTAATGGTCAATTCAGTTGTTTCTGTCAAAAGCTACAGACAAAAAAGAAAGCCCCACAGGAGACTTACAGGAATAACCAGATAAAACACTTGGAGACTTACAGGAACGACCAGATAAACATTGACATTATACAGAAGAAGAGAAAACACTTCCAATGCACATATAACAAAATTCACTGCAAATACAAATACAGATGATAGAAGAAGAGGATGAACTTGGATCTATTCGTTCAGAAACACCCATATATACAGCGCACCACAACCCAAAGTATAAAGATTCCCTCAAGAAAAAGCTTGATGGACCGTTAAAAGGAGCGGATCAGTGCAAAGCCGTTGGGTTTTCCTAACAAATGAAAAATCTTGAGATGCTTTTCAAGAAATTCTTTCCACATCCACGTTGGGTTTTCTTAAATTTTTTTATGTTCACGCTTGAATTTAACGTAGAATCTTTGATATTCGGTGGAAGTCTTATTAATAAGTAGGTGGAATCTTTCATTTCGATGATGCATTCAAATGATTGTGTCGACACCGGGAGACCCGCGAGTGCCCGATGTCTTTGTGGGTTATGCAATTAGGAAATATTTGTGGGTTTTGCAAATAAGAAATATTTAAGTGTAATTAATATTTGTGGGGTTTGCAAATAAGAAATTTAAGTGTAATTAATCTTTACGGGTTTTGCAAATAGGCAATTTAAGTGTAATTTATGGTCAATTTAATAAAAAATTAATTGAATTTAAAAAAAACAAAACACAAAGCTAGTAATCTCATAAACTATATTTTGAAAATATCATTCATTTACTGTAATTACAATCATTTATTGTAGTTACAATTCCACGTGGGAGAGTGGAATAGGACTAGAATTGACTCCTGTGGCTTCTGTTCTATTTCTAAATTATATTTATTTTTAATAATATATATTTTATAATTTATATTTTTAATAATATATTTTTTTATGGTGATGGAGGAATGCACTGCTAAAAACCTCTCAATTTTTTAAAATATATAATTTATTTTATTTTATTTTAATCGTTCTTTTTAATTAAATGGTTCCTAAATTATATTTATTCTTTAGTAATATACATCTTATTTTATTTTAGTTTAAGTGGAATCATGATTAGAATGTATTGTTTTTTTTTAATTAAATTGGCTTTTTTTAATGTAGAAAATGGTAGATGATATAATAACTATGATAAATGTTTGTTAAAATAAAATTTGATTGGTAATTCAAATAGGTGTTTTGAAAATTTCAATTTTTAATATAAAGTAAAATATTATTATTGTCAATATTTTAATTTATTGATTGTCTAAAATATTTTTTTAGCTACATTTGAATTTGCTAATGAAAAAATATTAAAGAATGTTTTTATTAGTTAATAAGAAAGATAATTTAAATTCTATTTCATGAATATTAAATGGAATAATGGGTTAAGTAATTGGTAAAAAAAACAAAGAATTCCAAGTTCCCGAGAGAAAAAGGAGGAGGCACTTTGTTTCGACACTTAGCTTCCCCAAGAGGATAAAAAGGAAATCCGGAGTGGGGGGAAGGGGTTCTATTCAATAAAAGGGACAATGGGATTTTACAACATGAGGTTGTATAGGAAAGAGTTTTCTAGATTTGGTTATAGAAAGCAGGTGGAGATCTATAAACCCGAAGGAAGAATTGACTAGACAGAAGTCCCAGAGGTATAACTCACGACACATAAATGTTATATAAATTTAGTGTGGAGCTCGGGGGGGGAGCGGAGGACGTGATTACCTCTCTCAAGGTTCGGTAGCACCATCGGTTTAATCAAAATTCCGGGAGATAAGTGAATGAGATTAGTGGTTATTTTCTTATAGAAATGATAATTAAAGGGTACTTAGATTTAGTATACTGGAAAGAAGTTTTACTGAATATCTCTATTAAATATAGAAAGAAAATTGGTTCATGTCTATTTAAATAGAAATATAAACAATCCTGTAATGAGAAGTACTCAATAAATTTTAGCTCTAAAACATGTAGATACAGAAAGTTGTAAGACTTTTGCAGTGGAAATATTATTAAATAAACACGTTTTAGAAAAAGCATGATACATTAAGCAGTATTCTTGAATTTCATCTAAGATGGTGAGCTTTCGAACTATATATATATATATATATATATATATATATATATATATATATATATATATATATATATATATATATATATATAGTAATACAGAAGAATTATTGAAAGCAAGAAAACAAGATATAAACCCTTCACAAACTATAGGTTGCACCACCATCTAAAAATTTCAATAAATTTGTATAAATGAATGAGCTGAGACTCGTGGGTTTAGAAGTCAAGCATTGTAGGATACATAGCGAGGGTTACGGTCCTCTAGCCACAAGATTCTCGTTATGAAAAGAGTTTAATAAGGGTACAAGAAAATAATAAAATGTTTTTTCTCCAAGAAAATTATAATAACCCGAAACTAAGACAATGAATTTATAAATTTGAAACATTCCTAAGAAATTTATAAATTGAAACAACTGATAAATATGTTTTTCAAATATCTTTGAAACATAATAAATCCATAAGAGGATAATATATGCGATACTAGTAAAACCCGAAAAATTACAACAACAACAGGAAATAAGTTCTCATATTAACCACGAGTCGATTTCAAGTATGCGGGATGTGTATACCAAAGGCCGGCTAGGGCCATAATATTTTATAATATTTATACAAAGCCATATGGAAAAAACTCAACGAGAGATAACTTAGCACCGAAAACTTAAATGGTGGAGTCGAGAATTGGTAAATACCAAATAAAAACTAAAAAACAATCTTCCATTCTCGAGTATTGTATGCAACCATACATGTAAGGGATAACTCTACCGGATTCGAAGACTTGTGCGGCATAGAAGTATTGACGGTCCAAGTATAATGACAAAAGTTACGAGAGAAACCAAAATGCAAATATGATTCCAAAACATAGAAGCACATAGTAATGCGAGAAGAGAGCTGGATCATAACCTTTCATCTGCAACCACGGACAAGGGCTCAAAACCATAACATGACTAAAGAAGGAACATGGAGGAGTAGTACTTTTAGAGCTGAACTAGATCAAGGAGAGAAAATTGAAATGAGCACAATGTGCAGCAATGGGTCATGTTTTTACCCTAAGTCCAAGCTGCTAGAAGTTGCATCATCGGATTTAGGTTTTACTAGATCAACGGTCAACCCATTATCCAATAAATTTTATGGTGGAAAACTACCGATTCTTGTCGAGGGAGGGTTGGAAAGCTAGGATGCTTCAAATAATGTATTGAACCTCTTAACTATAATTACGAAATAAATCTAATATTATTGCTATGAATATTTGCAAAGTACCCCAGTATGAGAATGGAAAAGAATATACATTATGATTTTCATTATTATAATTAAATTGATTGTGATAGGTTTAATATCATCCACCATATTTACCACAAAAAAATAATATCGGGGTATCTTAGTTAATAATTAGAATGCTGACTCTTTTGAGTATGGTATATATATATATAAATTATGTGTTGGTAAAAGTTTAAGTCTAGTGGTGACAAGTGGTATCACAACGTGGTTTGCATGTTGGGCCAAATTGGGCCAACCAAATAACAATGGGTGTTGTTGTCATTTTTTTTGGTTACTTTTGTACACTGAGTGACATGAATAATTGGAAGAGTTCCAATGAGGAGAGGATCTAGTCATAAAACTACGAGAACTATAGGAGAAATTCATTCCCATCATAATATGGAAGTGAACCCAAAGATGTGGGTAAAATTGAGAAGCAGACCAACACCAACAAACTAGCAGATTATTGGAGGAACATCAACGAAAAATAACTCGATTTGCTAGATATGAGTGCAATGACTCCAAATAGAGATGGTTTTGGTTCGAATAAACAATGAAAGGTTAAGGAGGGAACATGAGAGGATACTCAAGAACCTCTTGGATAAGGAAAATCATCCTACAACGAAACCTAGTCCGAGAAAGGGACACCCATGACAAAGGAGAACAAAAACAACATGTTAATGACATCCAGAAAGGGATTCGTACACGATGAAGTAAAAAAAACATAATTTATAATGAAGATGAGTATATAAATGCTTCAGAATAGCAAGAAATGAAGAAACAGAGGGTGGTGTTACAAGGTGAATTTCAGAAAATTTAACCTCCTACTTTCGATGGAGAATTTGAGGAAGCTCAGGAAGTAGTTGAAGCATGGATAATAAACATGAACAAGTATTTTCAAGTCTACAAGTGTAACATCAAGATCAAATATCACTTCGCCATTTATCAATTGCGAGAAAAAACCACATTATTATGGGAGGAGGTGAAAAATGTACGGGGAATTGAAGATCAGAATCGACTTGGGATGAGTTCCAATAGTATTTTAAGGAGAAGTATTTAGTCGAGTAATTTTATGATGATAAATATCAAGGGTTCCATGATTTGAGGTTTGGTAAATTATATATGGATGCATTTATTACTAAATTCACCTTTTTATTAAGATACATACCATATTTGAAAGATGAAAAAGAAAAGGTACAATTATTCTTGAGTAGCTTGCCTTCACACATGAAAGAGAGGATCGAATTCGTGAATCGACAATTACGGATGAGGCGATTCGAAAAGCATGAATGTTCTATCGGCGAGTCAAGGCGAAAGGTGAAATTGGCGAAGTTTGCCACCAAAGAAAAGGGCATAATAGTAAGTCAAATAGCGAGACCCAAAAATTATATAAATGCTACAAGGAACCCAACAAATAGACAATTTGGGAAAAATCAGCAGAAGCCCAAGTGGTGAGTCGATGAAATGCCTCTTTGAATCATCGAGTAGGCCGGATCATGGACATACCCAAAAAACCATTACGCAACAATGATGGGGATGTGGTGAAGTTAACTACTTTAAAAATTGCACCCATCGTGGAAGAAATGAAGTTGCAGCTAATGTGCGACGAGCATCTCGATAGGGGGATGTATCACGAAACATACCAAGGATAAATACTACACTGGAAGATTGACAAGCGATTTCCGAACCAACAATGATAGAACTAGAAGGTAAATTATATTCCCAAAGCTTGTTTCCATTTTGGTTGATGATGGTGCCGAGTTTAAGTTATATAAATCCTTAAGTAGTTGAAAAAATCTAAAATGAAAAGAAAAAAATTTAAGAGTCCTTGGTTGGTACAATTATTTGCTTTGGAGCTAAGAGAAGAGTTAATGCAAAAGTCTCAAATTGTATCCTAGAAATAGGAAGACAACAAATAGATGTTGAACTAAATATTTTACCTTTGGGATCTTATGATATTTTTGTTGGGAATGGGCTGGTTATAAATAAATTGGTCCCTGGTATATTTCAAAGAGAAAATAATCTATTATAAGGTAGAGTACAATCCTCGTCAAGAATTGTAAGGAATTAAGAAACCCCTTCAATTGCGCCCCATCACAACACCTCAGTTGAGTGAATGCATTAGGAAGGGGTGTCAACTTTATGCTATTCAAGTGGGATTTACTAACTCCAAAGATAAGACCTTTATGATGGAAAATATTCTAGTTGTACAAGAATTTATGGACCTATTTTCATAAAATATTTCGGTATTACTCTGAAAAAGAGATTGATTTTACTATTGAGTTACTAGTCGGAGCAACAACTGTATCATGAGCACCATAAAGAATGAGTGTGTCTGAATTGACATAATTAAAAAATGAATTTGCAAGAACTATTAGAAAAAATGGTATGTCGACTAAGTGTGTCCCCTTGGGGGAGCACCACTGCTATTTGTTAAGAAGGATGGAACGATGCATTTTTTTCATGGATTACCAACAACTTAATAAGATGACCATCAAAAATAAATATACATTTCCACATATAGACGATATTTTTCGATTAGGTAAAATGAGCAAAAATAATTTCAAAAATTGACACGAGATCCGGGTATCATCGGATGCGGACTAAGGATGAGGACATATCCAAAAACATATTTCCATACCGGGTATGAAAACTATGAATTTTTGGTACTACCCTAGTTCGAATTAACTAACGCACCAAAAAAAATTCATGAGTACGATGCATGGCATCTTTCACCCATTTTTGGATAAATTTGTTTAAATTTTTATTGACAATATACTAATATACTCTAAAAAATATGGAAGAAAACCAATATTATTTACACTTAGTGTTGAAAATGTTATGGGAACATCATCTCTATGCCAAATTTAGCAAATGTGATTTTTTACAAAGAAGCAGATCCAATATCTAGGTCATGTAATATCTCGTTGAAGGGATGTCGGTAGATCCCAAAAAGATAAAAACAATTATGGAATGGAGAGTTCCCAAAAAATGTAGCAGACATACGCTCTTTCATGGGCATGGCTAGTTACTACGACAATTCATCAAAGGATTCTTTAAGATGGCCTTTCCCATCACCTACTTATAGCGAAGGGGCAAATCTTTAAGTGGACTAAGGATTGTCAAACTAGTTTTGAATGATTAAAAGAGCTATTAACTACTTCCCTTGTATTAAAAGTTGTAGATACAAGAAAATAATTTGAAATCTGCATTGATGCCTATAAGAAATTTGTGGAAGCGGTATTAACACAAGATTTTAAAGTCATCAAGTATGAATCCATGAATTTGAAAGACCATGAGCAACTCTACTACTGCCTATGATTTAGAGTTGATCTGTGGTAGTACATGCCCTCTAAATTTGGAGACATTATTTGTTGGGGGAAAATGTTTGTGTTGAGAAACTGACCATAGTAGCTTAACCAACTACCTTAAAAAAATCTAATTTGAATGCACATTGAGAAATATGGAATGCGTTCCTAAGTGAATTTGATTTTGACATTCAACATTTGAAAGGTAAAGAGAATCGCATAGTGGATGCTTTAAGAAGAAAACTACACTTCATCTATGAAATCTACTTTAGTCAATCATAATCTAAGTTTTAGGAGAAAATAAGCGAGGCAATAAAGAGAGACCTTGTTTATCGATTCTTATGGTAGCAAGCAAGAGAAACGAGAAAAATAAGGAAAACAATATGATTATGGAATTAATGATAAACAACTCTTAGTATTTTGAGGAAATATATGTATTCCAAACCGAGATGAACTTGAAGGAGAGGATTTTGGATGAATATCATCGGAGTTCCTATGCTAGACACCCAAGATACTAGAAAATCCGACAACAATTAGAAAAGACTATTTCCGGCCTAGAATGCATAAATATTTTTTTGAATATTTGACTAAGTGTTTGGAGTGTCAAAAAGTTAAGGTGGAACACCAACATCCAACAGAGATTGCTTCAACCCATTCTGTCTTGGAATGGAAGTTGGAAGTCATATCCCTCAATTTCATCACGGGTATAGCAAGAAGAAAAAAGGCACAACAATTCAATTATGGTGGCGGTGGACATACTCAACAAGGTAGCCCATTTCGGACATGTTCGATCGACTTACCGGACAATACATATTTTTGATATCTTCATGACAAAGATATTTAGACTCCACGACATTCCAAGAATTGTCATCTCAGATCAAGCTGTAAAGTTCACCTCAACTTTCTCGAAAGCATTGTTCATGGGTTTAGGGACACATATCCAATTTCGTACAACTTACCATCCTAAAACGGATGGATGGAACAAAAGGGTGAATCATATATTAGAAAACATGTTACACATGTATATGATGCAACAACCCAAAAAGTGGGAAGAGTATTTACATATGGTCGAATTCACTTACAACAATGGATATCAAGAATCCCTCAAGATAAGCCCTTTTGAAGCATTGTATAGAAGACAATGTTAGACCCCTATAATTTGGAGCATTCTAGAAACCAAATTGATGCTTGGACTAGACATGCTAGAATAAATGGATTGTGAGGTAAGGAAAATTAGACAGAACTTAAAAAGTGCCTCAAGACGGACAAAAGGCATATTACGATCGAAAAAATAAATTTTCGAGAATTTGAGGTGGGTGGCCATGTTTATGTAAGAATTAAACCCAAGAAGATAACTTTGAGGTGGAATACGTACTAAATTGGCTCCCAAGTAATGTGAACCCTTCTAGATATTGGAAAGGATAGGGTTGGTAGCATATCAGCTGGGATTTCCTAGCCACATATTGTCGCACAATGTGTTTCATGTGTCATTATTGAAATGATACATACATGATCCCAATCATATTATACAATGGAAAAGAATACATATAAGTTGTATTTACATTATGACCCCTAAGAAAGGATCAATTCATAATTAAAATTAATTATAAAACTACTGTTGCTTGCGGGTAGAACTAAACGACAAATTTACGGTAGAACCTCAATGTATTCTCGATCAAAGATAAGTAATGCTCCGGAGGTGAGTCATACCCCAAGTTAAAGTGCAATGGAAGCACTTTATCTCGGGAAGAAGGCTACTTAGGAGGATGCGAAACTCCATACATGAATCATATCCAGAAATGAATCATGGGATGAAGTAAACACTAGGGACATTGTTTGTCTCTAGTGGGGGAAAGATGTAACACCCCATTTTATTTTAATGATTTTCTAAAAGAATTTTATAATTAAATTTGAATTTTTTTAATGAAAGATATTAACAAATGTGGTTATTCATTAATAAAAAATATAACTTAAATTCTATTTCATAATATTAAATGGAATAACAGATTAACTAATTGGTACAATTCCAAGATCCCGGAGTAAAAAGGAGGAGGTAGTTTGTTTTGAGACAGTTACCTTCCCGAAGAGGATAAAAAGAAAATCTGAGTGGGGGAAGGGGTTCTATTCAATAAAAAGGACAAAGGGTTTTATAACGGGAGGTTGTACAAGAAATATTTGTATAGAGATGGTTATTAACTAGTGGAGATCTGTAAACTTGAAGGAAGAATAGGCTCGGAAAAAAAGTCCCGAGGTCTAATTCACGACACGTAACTACTATCTAAACTATGGTGTGAAGCTCGGGTGGGTAGAGGACATGATCGTCTCTCTCAAGGTTGGGTGGCACCCTCGGTTTAATCGAAATTCCGGATATAAGTGAATGAACTTTCTTGTTATTCTTTTATAGAAATGCTAATTAAAGGGTACTTAGAATTAGTGTATGGGAAATAAGTTCTATTGAACATCTCTATTAAATTTAGAAAGAAAATTGGTGTATGTGTATTTAAAGAGAAAGATAAACACTCCTGTAATGAGTAGTCAAGAAATTGCTACTACGGACAAATCGAAAAATGCAACACGAAAAGTTGATTTGTTAAACTATGTTAACTAGAGTAGCTCTAAAACAGTAGATATAGAAATTTATACGACTTTTGCGGTGGAAAGATTATTAAATAGACACGGTATAGATAAGCACAATACATTAAGCGATATTCTTGAAGTTCAATTAAGATGCAAAGATTTTGAACAATATATATATATATATATATATATATATATATATATATATATCATGAAATAATATAGAAGAACTATTGAAAGCAAGAAAACAAGATATAAACCCTTCGCAAACTATAGGTTTCACCACCATCTACAACTTTCAATAAACCCATATAAATGAATAAGCACACTCGGGGGTTTAGAAGCGAGCATTGTAGGCTACGGAAGCGAGGGGTTATGTTCCTCTCGTCCACGAGATTGTTGTTATGAAAAGATTTTAAATACAATGAGAAATTTATCAATTGAAATACGATAAATATGTTTTTTCAAATATCTTTGAAACACAATAAAACCATAAGAGGCTAATGTATGTAGGATTAGTAAAACAGAGAAATTAGAATAATAAGCTGGAATAGAGTTCTCATATTTACCACGGTCGATTTTAGGCATGTGGGATGCACATAGCAAAGGCCTAAGGCCATAATATTTTATAATATATATACGAGCCATATGGAAAAACTCTACACATATAATTTAGCACCGAACACTTAAAAAGGTGGAGGAGAGAATCGATAAATACCAAATAAAAAACTAAAAAAAATCTTCCATTCTCGAGTATTACATGCAACCATACATGCAAGGGAGAACTCTACTAGATTCGAAGACCTGTGCAACCAAGAGGGTTATACCCTCGGTGAAAAATCAAGAGAGAGAATTAAAAAAAATAAAAATCAAGGAGCGAGAAATCTAAACCTACGTGGTCATTCGAAGACGGTATGCGAGAACTAGAGGACATTCGCTCCACCATGACACTGGGAAGGGATATGTGCAACATATAAGTAAGAAACACCCAATGGTAATTAAATGCAACGATTCATGCACAAATCCATATATATGAACATTGTTATAATAGGGAATTAATACACGAAAGAATCGAACACTGAAATTGAAGCTCTTGACGTGAAACCATGAGCTGTTGAAGGCAACAAAGGAGATGACCTGTTAAAGTAATAAAACCCTAGGCACATAGGAATAATATTTCGGGTAAAGGTTAGGAACAATCTCCCTATCTGCTAAAGAAACATAAAAAAGTAAAAGAAATAAATAAGTAGTGGAGCTATAAAACCCGCATCACGGTAATAATGTATCCCAAATGAATTTATCAAGTGCGTTAAAGAGAAAAAAAGCTGGACATGAATTAAATACCCGACTTATAGACATAAAACCCTCCATAAATCTCACCGGAGAGAAATAATTTTCATTTTTAATAATGTATGAGGCATAGAAGTATTAGTGGTCCAAGTATAACAACAAAATTTCTAAGAAAAATAGAAACGCAAAGACGAACCCAAAACATAGAAGCACATAGTAATTTGAGAAAGAATTGGATCATAACATGTCATCCGCAACCACAACAAACAAGGGCTCGGAACCATAATAGTTGAAGAAGGAACATGGAGGAGCAGTACTTGCGAGAGATGAACCGGATCGAGGCGAGCAAAGTGAAATGAGAACAATGTGCGGTGATGGGTCGGGAGTCGTTACCCTAAGCCCAAGCTTGCTAGAAGCTACACCCAGTTGGATCAACGTTTTACTAGATCAACGATCAACCCATTCTCCAATAAAAAATATGGCGAATGACAGCTGCGGTTACTCACCGGGAGGGTTGGACAACTATGATGCTTAAAATAATGTTTTAAGCCTCATAACTATAATTCAGAAAATCAATCTAATATAATTACTATGAATATTTTCAAAGTATCTCGTATGAGAATGGACAAGAATATACATTATGATTTGCATTATTATAATTAAATTGATTGTGATAGGTTTAGGATCATCCACTATATTTGAACTTGATAGAACCTATTCATCCACTTCTGTAATGTCCCTTTAGCCCACTCTTCTTGATTCATAAATTTTCAATATACGGCCTTGGGTTATGAATATAGGGAGTTTTTTTTAATTCAACTGCGAGAGAAAAGATTGTACCATATGGGTCATGGGAGCATGTCAATCCGGGCAAGAAATTCATCTTCTTTGATAATGCATCTACCTCTAAACAAAATTGATGTAGGAGCATTCAGCTTAATTTTAATTATTTATTTGTGTGATTTAGGGGGTCATGTTTTTTCTTAATTATTTTATAAATTATGTACATTTTTAAAAATAAATTGAGAGGATAATTTGAGTGTGAGGGCTTATTGTAAATATTTTCTTAATTAATTGAGAATATGAGTGGAGTTGGATTGGATAGATATTTTAGGGATTAGGAATTCCTTAAATGGAATTTAGTTGAGTCAAAGAAGGGATAAAGATATTTTAGGATTTGGTTGAGATATTGGTGGAGGAAATCATGGATTGAAATTAATCCACAATTATGTATAAATATGAGGTTTGTGTGAGGATGGAGGACAGAGTGATATAGAGAGAAATGGTGTGAGAGTTCATATAAAGAGCGAGAGCCGAGAGGCCCAAAAAAATAATATTAGGGCAAAAGGGTTTGAATCTGAAATTCTTGTTGTTATTATATGCCAATATTTTGTTTATTGTTCGGCTCTCACTTCATATCTATTGATAGTTAATTTTAAATGGTTTTAATGAATATTTTTTTATCAGGATTTCATGTTGTTAGGAATGCACTCTTTATTGTGTGCAAGTATTTTGATTTATTGCAGAAAATCTGCATCAGTTGGTATCAGAGCCGAAGACTTGAGATGAATTTGTGAGAGAGACCTATGGTTTGGTTAAGCTTGTTGTGAATATTGTATGGTAATCGGGGATCCATTGAGTTGTGAATCATGATGAGAGCCAAGCTGTTGTTGTACATGTGGTCTTCTCTATGGTGAGTTAACCTAACGGAAAATGTATAATTTTGATCCAAGGAATTTTTATTTATTTCTGGTTGAACCAATTTTTTAAAGCCATCACTTGATACTATCATGAGACTACGAGTTAGTGAAGAGTTAAGATGTGTCTCTAGCGTTGAATTCTTAGCTTTTCTAGAAAAATACCTTCTTACGAAGATATCTTTTCCCGATCGTAAATTATATTTTTCTTCTCTTAAAGGGCATTTTATGTGAAAGAAGCCACTTTCCTTTGGTGGCAATCATTTTCCTTTCTTTGTTAATTGTTGTGTGAAAATGTTGAATGCGGAAATTGATTTTTTTTGGAGAGAATATTATGTGTTGAATATGATATTGACATGCTTGTTGTTTTAAGTGCGCTAAGTTGGAATTATTTTGGAGGCACGACCACTGTTGTGAAATATGCCCCTTTCCAATCGAAGTAGTTGCGGGAGGTCTAGAAATTTTCCAAAACAGAGAAAGGTCTGTGGACCTTGATATCAAATAAAGTGCACGTCTAGCGCTGCTTGTCCCTGGAAGGCCGATGTTGGTGATCATCGATGATGTCTCAAGGCTGTGAGTGAAATCACTTTGATCTTAGTGTTACATCCATTAGCGACCTTGTAATTCCGGGTAGAGATGTAGAGCTCCATAATGTTGGAGTCGTACCTATAGTATTCCAACCTTTGTATTGCCAATATTCTAGGCAGAATTTTTACTTCCATGTGGACGATGGTTGTGTTTTTTGAATATGAAAATGACGGTGGTGATATCAAGTTACGAACGTATTGAGAGGAATCTGTTGATGTCGATCTAATTGACCCTTTGTATTGCCAATATTACGAATGAGCAATATAATCTCTAGCTCTACATGAGAAGTTATAACTTACCCTAGAGATGCTACCAATTAATTACGTGAGGAGGAGATCGTTGCAATCTGTCACTAAGATTGTTGAAGTTTTCCACTTGAGGAACCTACGTCCATAGAAGCATGAGATACAGTGGTAAATGGAATTTGCTCTAGCACTCGCATATATGAGCGTAATTTTGCATACAAAAGCTTAAATAAGCCCGAAAGCGAGAAGATATTTACGGCGGCAGGTATTCATTATGATGGTTTTGGGTCTTTAATCAGATTGGTAAATTACGGTATGACGGTGGATGTGAATGTAAAGCGGAAATTCGAAATACTCGTTAGTATGAACTGTATCCTTGTCCATGTTTGAGAAACCTAGCATTTTCTTGTTGTTTTAACTCACGGTAGATTCATTATGGAGAAGAATTTCATCATGATCAAGTCCACAGGGTGCAACGTGGATTGATTGGAGAAGTTATATCCAATTCTTTGATAAGAAGGGCTTCATTTTGAAATGTTTGAAGATGGTGGAAATTTGAAGCTAAAGAAAGCAACGGTAAATGTGCTATGGGCGCAGAAGGTAAATCATAATGTTTATTGTTATTTCATGGAGGATGACATAGTGTTCCGGTGTTAATGAAATTCCACTAAATCTTATGTGAATTTTTATTAATGCGGGTATGTCAAATTTTGTTATAAGATTAAAATGCGAAAGGAAAATGCTACCACATAAAGATAGAAGGATGAAATGTTTTGATTAAGTAATGTGGATTTTCACCATGCTAAAGTGTATTTAAATCTTTGGACATGCTAATATTAATGTGGGTAGATGCGGCTGAGAGCTGCATCATCTATCAACATATGAGAACACATGATCTAGAGATCATAATTGATCATTTCTTGTAATGCATGTGACGGTGTTTGCATTTTTTTGTTCGAGAAGATAATACGAGTTTGTGTTTGTTGCTGCTAGAGAAATATGTTGACGCCACCATGTTAAAAAGGAAGTTTTGGAAAATTCCTATGAAGGAATTGTTTTTGTGCACTAAAGAGAGATGGTATTTCATGAGAACGATCCTTTGCAAATGCATGGAAGAGCGAGGGAAAAAATGTTTGCGCTAAGATTGTGAGCATGTTGAAGGTATTATGGTATATTTTTTTGTACAATGTTGATGAAGGGCATGAGCATATTCACGGTGATAAGAATGACACAAAAGAATGAAATCCGAAGAGTTGAAATTGCGAAGAAAAGATTTATTAAATAACCTCAAAGGGAGCATAAGGTATGAAAATTCATTTCAAAGAGGTATTTCAAATGTTGAAAATTAAATGGTTTATTTATTTTCACCATAAAATAAATCTTGGGGAAAAAATAGATTGCATTTCAATTTATAGGCTTAAAAGAAAGTGATAATGGGAGATTATATAATTAGTGACTTATGATATTATCATAAGAATGGAGTATGAGAGAGAGTGAAGATTTTACATCATGAAAATGTATTAAGGGTGGATTTTCATTGGTATATTGTATAACTTGAATTAGAGTCAAAATATCCACCATTGTAATTATTAGGTCAAGTTTGGAAGTCAAATCAGATGTTAAGGTCAAATGAAAATTTGGATAGCTTGAGTCAAGTTAAACCATTGAGTTATTATACAAGAGGGTGTATTTTTCATCCAATATGAAGATTTGACATCAAGTCTAGAGTCAAAAAAGTCTTAAATCAAGTCAAAGGTTTGAATGTAATTGGGTGCATGATCGGCGGAGCTTTGACACCCAAAGAGTTGGTCATTATAATGCAAGAATTACTTCGATTGTTGTTTGCGGCAAAGAAGAGAAAGAGAGTTTCCATAAATGATTCCAAGACGAGAGAATTGCAAGAGGTCAAGCACGGGAAAAGAGATTGTATTGTTGATGGAAAGTAGGAAGGCTTATCTGAAAAAGGGGATTAAATGAAATCCTTAAGTGAGCGAGATGAAGTTCACAAAGGAGGAGAAGATGATTTTTGATAGTCATTTCATAAATTATGAGAAATACCACGACGAGAAGAAAAAAAGAAGGAAAATGCCAAGGCAAATGGCATATGGAAGACGATTGAGTGATGAAGAGTATGAGAGGGAGAAAGATGAGATAGCGAGTTCACCTTGAGTTATTGATGGAATTGTTGCGGAGGAATACGAAATACCGGAGACATGGTTGGACCATGAGAAAGTAAGTGAAATGGAAGAGGCTACACGCAAAGAGGGAACAACGGGTAAACATATAGTTGACGGAAAAGATGAGGAAGCTCGAGCGAGATGATGAGTGTGCAATTGAGATGTGAAGAACTTAGAAAGGTCTGAGTTGAAAATGGAAGTTTCCATTTGTGGCCCGGAACAGGGGTGAAACTGCGGGTGAAGAGATCAATTAGAAAGATCTCATGGACTACTAGAATAATTCGGGAAGAATTGGAAGATATGTTGACAAGAGAAAGTAGATGAGGCTATGAAGACTTTTATTTTTTAAATCTCACGAGTTTATGTATGTTTACAGGGATGTGCGAGAAGATGGTGGACGGTCTAGTGAAATTGTCACGAGAGAGGAATAAAGCTCTTAAGGTGAATTATGATGGTGAATGCCTTTCAGAGGAGGGAGGTATTTATTTGTTGCCGTAGAAAGAATTCATAAACGAATTCCTATTTGGTGTAAGACAACCCGGGTGAAGCTCTTATGGAGCGAAGCATAATGAAAATGCCAAAGTCATATTCCATAGAGGTAAACAAATGAATTTGTTTAATGAAATTGATGACATAATTTTTGCAATGTGATGATACGAGACAACAAGATAACTCGGGAGGATTGCCGGAGGAAGAATGAAAATGAGAATGAAGGTTACGATGAAATTCTAGAAAGATTTCACATGGAAATAGAGTTCTTGGACGGATGGCTTAAGCAACCTAAAGGGGAGATGAAATTTGCGAGAACTACGATAAAGAAGAGATTACGAGTTGTTGTGCATGATAGGGATGAAATGTTTCTAACATTTATAGAGTTGAGTGAATGTTATAAATTTTCAAATAATAATATGGTTGTAGGTACAAAAGGAAACATTAATAAATATGATGTTGAAATCGGGAGGAATTGAGCGAAAAGTATTTGAATATGAGATGAAAGATTAGGAGCGACAAGGAAGTCATGGCCTTAGAGACATAAAGAAAACAAAAGTCTTGAACCAGCAGGGATAAAGATGGAAGAAGCTAGCAATTCAAAACAAGATCTCTCGAAATCCGGAGAAGGTATATGATGGGAGATTGGTGCTTGAAGCATCAAAATAGGACGACAACTCTTGTATTTTTTGAAACTAATAGTTTGTTAATGAATGCAGGTACAAGACCGGATGAGAAATTTGTTACTATAGGAGAAATCAATGACTACGGTTGTGATCAAGGAGAAGTTCTTGATTATTGTTCATTTCGGGAAGTCGAGTGTTCAACGCGATCGGGAGACGAAAGCATCAAACAAAGAGGAATTACTCAGAGGAATTGGAAAAAAGAAATTGTTGGAGAGGCGATGGAATCGGTTGATAGAATGAGTGATGCTTTGATGTACGGCCCGAGTTCGAGATTCTTTCAAAGTTCGGAGACCGAGAAGAATGGGTGTTAGTGATTATACACAAGTCTGTAATTCCCTAAATAAATATGATGTGGTATGGCAAAGCGAGATTTACATTCAATAGCATTCTAAAAATACTATTCATGGAAATTATGTGCGAAATTTACAAAATGGAGTTGATACTTTAATACTATGAAAATACTCTCTCTCTCTCTATTTCCCTCCGCGCTCTCTCTCTCTCTCTCTCTCTCTCTCTCTCTCTCCTGCCCTATCTCTCTCCCCCTCGCTCTCTCGCTCTCGCTCTCCCTCTCTCTCTCTCTCCCCCCGCTCTCTCTCTCTCTCTCCCTCTCTCTCTCTCTCTCTCTCTCTCTCTCTCTCTCTCACACACACACACACACACACACACTTACCAAACACAAACATCTTAACAATTAAAAATAAGAAAATCAACATATTATCTAAAAAAACACAATCATTATATCATCAAAGAAACAATAAACATATTATCGTATAAAATATACAAAAGAAACAAATACATAAATAAACACATACACATTAGACATGCAAAATAATTCAACATTATATTATGTTACAACACAATTATTTCATCTAATTAGCATAAGCACACCATGATATCACATAAACAAACCAAAATTACTTTCATTTAAAATTATGTAGTAAAGACAACATACAAAAACAAATACACATTATAACTGAAAATACATCTATACATAAATGCCAACATCATATCATCTATCAAATATATCGTAAAAAAAAATTATTGATACATTTATGAAATTTTAA
>CM076581.1:276030279-276060375 GCA_034641835.2 Pinus albicaulis
ATAATCCACAACCTACCTACAATGAAAAGATGAAGAAAGGGCATTATTCTTGCTTAAGTCTTCTTTAAACTATAAATGGACCTTACAGTGAAAGGATGAAGAAAGGGCACTATTCTTGCTCAAGTCTTCTTTAAGTTGTAAATGGACCTTACAGTGAAAGGATGAAGAAAGGGCATTGTTCTTGCTTAAGTCTTCTTTAAGTTGTAAATGGAACGAAAGCGAAAAAGAATTCATAAAGAATTCTGTGTAGTTTAATGCAGCAAATTCATAAAGTGGGTCACGGATGGTTGCCATTACTTGCCATTAAGAGTTTCCATTACTTGCCAAGTAATTCTTTCGCAAATTCTGTGTAGTTTAATGCAACAAATTCATAAAGTGGGTCACCGCAAATTCTGTATAGTTTAATGCAACAAATTCATAAAGTGGGTCACCGCAAATTCTGTATAGTTTAATGCAACAAATTCATAAAGTGGTTCACCATGTCGATGGTTATAGCAATATGGAAATACATAGTAAAACTAAAAATGAGAATCATTGAATGGAAAATGAGTTAAAGTCAGGTGAGGTTGCTGGCTTGAACATATTCAACAAATTAAATTATTTTAATTTTTAAGTATAAAATCATGAAAAAACTAGTATGTTTTGTTTTGATAAGACTTAGATTGCCATTTTCAAGTTTCAGATTTGAAAAATAACTAAATATATCCACCCTGAATGATTCAATATTGAAAGTGTATCAATAAAAAAAATTAAAACAAATATCTATGAGTTTTGTGAAAATGAGAAATATGATGATGGCTTTAACTGCACATTCCTAGAAAATAACTATGTCTAACCAAAGAAAAAACGAGATCAATAATAAATATTTTATAACAAAAGAAAAAACGAGATCAACAATAAATAAATAATCATGGCTTAACTGCACAAATAGATACTAAAAGAGGAGTCATAGGTCAAAGATGAACTCTAGAAGACTCATTTAGAGACGAACATTAATTTGGGATTTGATGATGTCACATATCAAAACACGTCAAAACAGGGGAAGAAAATCAAGTGAATTGCAGGAATGATAGATTGATATGGAAGGACAAGGTCATGTGCTTTGACGACGAAGGACAAGAAACATTAAAAATTCAATACAAGAAACATACCTGTCACCGCTGCAACAAATACTCTCTGGTTCCCTCTCTGGTAAATACCTCCATTGATGAAATAACATCTTTCATTCGTCCATGCATCCCTTCGCTCCTTTCCACTGTAAATACCTTCATTCGTCCACTGTAAAAAAGAAAGCCCCACAGGAACGACCAGATAAAACACTTGGAGACTTACATGAACAACCAGATAAAACACTTCGAGTCACAATTACAGGAAACATTGACATTATACAGAAGAAGAGAAAACACTTCCAATGCACATATAACAAAATTCACTGCAAATACAAATACAGATGATAGAAGAAGAGGATGAACTTGGATCTATTCGTTCAGAAACACCCATATATATACAGCGCACCACAACCTAAAGTATAAAGATTCCCTCAAGAAAAAGCTTGATGGACCGTTAAAAGGAGCGGATCACAGCTGTTAACAACGTCTATAACCAAAAAAAGCTTGAGATGATTTTCATGAAATTCTGTCGACATCCACATCCACATCAACATCAGTGCAAAGCCATTGGGTTTTCTTAACAAATGAAAAAGCTTGAGATGCTTTTCAAGAAATTCTTTCCACATCCACGTTGGGTTTTCTTAAATTTTTTATGTTCACGCTTGAATTTAAGGTGGAATCTTTCATATTCGGTAATAAGTACTTTATTAATCTTGGAGCAGGCCCTTTCTGGTTCCTTCAGTCTTTCCATCAATTTCAATGATGCATTCAAATGATTGTGTCAACACCGGGAGACGACGAAGAGGGTTCGATTCATGCATGGGAGACCCGCGAGTGCCCGATGTCTTTGTGGGTTATGCAATTAGGAAATATTTGTGGGTTTTGCAAATAAGAAATATTTAAGTGTAATTAATATTTGTGGGGTTTACAAATAAGAAATTTAAGTGTAATTAATCTTTACCGTTTTGCAAATAGGCAATTTAAGTGTAATTTATGGTCAATTTAATAAAAAATTAATTGAATTTAAAAAAACAAAACACAAAGCTAGTAATCTCATAAACTATATTTTGAAAATATCATTCATTTACTGTAATTACAATCATTTATTGGAGTTACAATTCCACGTGGGAGAGTGGAATAGGACTAGAATTGACTCCGGTGGCTTCTGTTCTATTTCTAAATTATATTTATTTTTAATAATATATATTTTTTAATTTATTTTTTAATAATATATTTTTATGGTGATGGAGGAATGCACTGCTAAAATCTTTCAATTTTTAAAATATATAATTTATTTTATTTTATTTGAATCATTTTTTTAATTAAATGGTTCTTAAATTATATTTATTCTTTAGTAATATACATCTTATTTGATTTTAGTTTAAGTGGAATCATGATTAGAATGTATTGTTTTTTTTTAATCAAATTGGCCTTTTTTAATTGAGAAAATGGTAGATGATACAATAACTATGATAAATGTTTATTAAAATAAAATTTGATTGGTAATTCAAATAAGTGTTTTGAAAATTTCAATTTTTAATATAAAGTAAAATATTAAAAAAATTAAAATTATTGTCAATATTTTGAAATTACATTTTAATAGGAGTGTATAGAAAACATTTAAAGTGAAAGTGATTTTTTATAATTTCAACTCATTCAAAATCATATAAATCATTTCATTTGATTTTCTAAAATAATTCCACTTCATAATTTTAATTGTTATTGTATTTTATTATAAAACCTTAAATTAATATTATATTTATATATTTTTATGATAACATATTTTTTTTTTTTTGGTAAATTTAGTAGTGCTTTTCTATTTTCATATTCTAAACAAGCAAGTTGTTATACATACTATATCTTTTGTTGTAGCCTCAACTTGCCAAAAGGAAATTAGGTCTGTTGGCCACCGCATAGAATTAAAAGCCAACCAAAACTGAAATTGTCTTTTTCTTTTATCGCTTTACTATGTCCATAACATTTATAATTAAAATAGAAGCTATATCTACTATCTGCCAAAAACATGCAAAAACATCTATAGTCTAAACAGAAATCCCATCAGAAGAGTCCACCTGGGCTAGGTTCTTTGCTGTAGAACCCAACAATTCCTTTTGCTGCATGCTGTGAAGTTGTCGCTCTATCTTTCCAATTCTTTCATTAACTTGAATCTGAACCTTCACCATATTATGAATGTCTTGCTTCATTAACTTCAAATCAATAGTTCCAAGAACTATTGATATTTCCATACAACTCTCTTCATGGTTTTTCTACTTCACTTGAAATTTAATAAACATTCTTGTATATATTTAGTTATTAAATAGATACTTGAGATAAAAAAATAAAATAAAAATGATTTTTTTAAGGAATACATAACATTCTAAACTTATTTATAAAAAAAGAACATATTAGATATCAATTTCATGTTACATATATAATAGGATCAAAATAGGTTGTTACTTTTATACAAATTTTTAAACTCATTTTATAATGTTGGCTATAAGATTTTTTATGAGGATAAATTGTTTTTCCATAGGCTAATCAAAGTTTGATTTATAATGCACTTAATAATTCAATTTTTTATTTATATAATATTTATTAATTTAAGATCAAAATAAATTTAAATGTTTCTTGTTTGTTAAAGTATTTGTGATTTGTGGAATTAACTCATGATTTAAGAAAGTATGACTAAATTTTACAAGAATCACACTTATCTGAGGCCAGGACAACCCTTAATAATGTGATTTTTTTTTGTATTTATTGGGTAAGTTTAGAGACTTTACCAACTTACAAAATATAACCCTAAAAATCCAATAACCCTCATAAAACTCCACCTAAATCTATGTTTCTAAATAAAACGCTACATCAATTGTTACAACCATACTTGTCTATGCCAACCATTCAGGGATACAATGTTGTTTATGAAAGAAGTCAACAAATGACACTTAAAATATAGCTATTATTATCATAATAATATAATATAAATGACGATGATGATAGAAGAGACAAAGATGTTGAAAGAATCCTGTAAACAACCATACTTAGTCATCCAAAACATTCAAGGATACAATGCTCTTTATGAAAGTCCACAAATGACAAGTAACATATATGCTCTAACGAAGTGCCAACAAATCCAAATTGAAAATGGCAAGTATACCTCCACAATTTAAATCATCTATGGAGATAAAGTGTCTAGTTGGGCTTCCAAACATGTTACTATTTTATATAAGAAATTATTTTGTAGTATGACATGCTAAATAATTTTAGTGACAACAATTGTAATAACTCTCATAGAGTCTTCTGCTAAACATTAAGGAAACAAGAAAATTACTGATTTGTGAGTTTTTGGGTGTTTTTCCATGTATTTTCAAAAACTTCTATGACAAGGCCCACCCCAAAGTTTATATTGCATAAAAACATGTATTTGGACACTATTGTATACCTAAGTGTTCAACTAACCTACAGTAAATTCCATTTCTTGAAAAAAAAATTCCTTGCAATCTTTTGTTACAAAAGGTAGATTGGTAAATTGGTGATCCCTTACTATTGGTAGATTTAAATATAGTTACTATTGGTAAATTGGTAGATTTAAATAAATATACTTACTAGGAGTTACTTCTCACCATTATTTATGTATGAGTAAAATTGTAAATGTGTAGACATCTCAATTTATATTGTAAATGTGTAGACACCTCAATTTATATTGTAAATGTGTAGACACCTCAATTTATATTGTAAATGTGTAGACATCTCAATTTATTAGTTTATTGGATATCAAGACTATAGAATTGGATTGGATACTAAGCACTATTAACTTAGCATTGACTAGTGAAAGTTATAATGTTTTGTGCTATTCTTTCTAAAGCATAATTTGGAACTTCAGTGAGAGGCACTAAGGTGTATTTAAACACATGTTTTAAATGAAACATTAATTTTGCATTCAATACATTTACAAATAATCAAAAGTTTAACCATAATCAAAATTTAACCTCTTCCTATTCGGTGTTCCCTTCCCTGTTTCAAGGGTATGCTAGTATTAGAAGTAATGATATCATTATATTTTTCTATTTCTATCTTAAGGAATTCAATATAATTGACACTCTGCATTACTGGTAGAATTTCTCTTTTAAGTTCTATTTTGTTTTAATTGAAAATTACAAGTTTTTCACTATGATATTATATTTTACCCATTTTTAAATTAGTTATTTTACCTATTTTCAATACTAATTTAACTGTGTAGTATAATTAATAAACCAAAATTATTTTTCAACCTTGCTTTTGGTTAATTTTAACTAAAATTTGGTTAAGATATTTAAAATCTTGAGTTTAAGTTTTTCACATTGTTTTTGGTTAATTTTAACTAAAATTTGGTGAAGATCTTCAAAAGCTTGAGTTTAATTTAATCAATCCGTAGAATTATAATGTCCTAGGGTTTGAATCTATTTATACATTCAAAAATATATTCTATACAAAAAAAATCATAATCTTGTTTGAAATTGAATCCCCAAATTCTAGTGAAAAATTGCATTTCATAAGTTAAACTCTACCCTAACTTAATATGATTTGCAACTCAATGTAAAGATAAGGTCGAGCTTAATTTATACATTTACATTGGAAAAATATTCCTTTTAATTCTTATATTTCTAATTTATAAATTTATATATATTTTTTTGTTTAAAAAGTTTGTGCTGTTTTAAAGAAGTTTCTACTTTTTGTTTCTAATTTTAGACATATTTTTTCCATGCTTATTTGGTTTTTTTGATATAATAAATAATGAATAAAATTTTATCAAAAACATTATCCTAGAGGTTGAGAAAATTCATAGTTAAAATAATGTATTCCTTAGAAGAAACTAATTTTCAAACTTGCATGTTTGTATTTTCCAAAAAAAAAAAAAACTAGAGCATTATGCCATTTAGAATATGGCTCCTATAGACCATTTCCTTACATTGATACAAATATATTTTCACGCTAAACATGTCCATTTCCATTTAGGGCAAAAATTATCTCCTTTATGACCTCACTCTACATTTTATTCCTCCCTCTGTGGAAAATATGTAAAATTTCTGCTTTTTGACAACTCTGATCTATAGGGAATCTCTTCAATACTTTCAACGTAATTGACAACCCAAACTTATTACATTTTTAGTAGGTTATCGCCTTATAATTTTTGACATAACATATATAACTCATTTCATTTTTAATTCAATATATTTCATATAATGTAATAGGAAACAATGCAATTTAACCAGCTTAAGGAAACATAATTGCCATACATGACCATAGTCATCTCTAGACATAATTTAAACAATAAGGAAAAATTCTCAATTCTATTTTTTTGCATCTATAGTTACAAAATATATAGAAATATCTTAGATTGCATTGATAGTCACTAGAAACTAAATATAAAAGCACACAAATTAATAAGAAGAGTTTATTTAATGCTAAAATACACTTCTATATGATTCCTTCTTAATGTTTAGACCAAGAATAATGTTATTGTATCCTTAAACCACTTTTGGTTGTTTTGTGTTTTCATGATAAAAATCATTTGTAGACATTATAAGAATAAGAAGACAAAATTTTGAAATCCCAAATTTTGGGATTTCATAAACACACTATATAACTCTTCATTCTTGATCAATGTGTTAGGAATTTGGTATTATTTCTAGCTCACCTATTCGGGTTCATTTTTCATGTGCATTAAGGCAAACTTGACTATGAATCACCTAGTTGTTTCTTATGGTGATAAAATTGAGTTTTCATGTATTTAATTAAGGACTCTAAAGCTTATATTTGTTTCTTATGATGGTAAAATCACTTCATCTATGTTTGAGGCTATTATCATGGAACTTCCACCACTTGTCAAGTGTGTCCCCATTCAAAATTCAAATTTCAATGCTTTTTTTTTTTATGTCGGATTTCTTAATGGGGTTTATATACATATTAACATAGATCTATTTTAGTCCTATATTTATTAAGCATTGAGAGGGATTAGCATAAAATAAAAGCATATTTGATCAATGCATAAAAGATCTAGGTTAAAATAGATCTATATTGATTATTTCTTTTATTAGATATTTATACTATTAGTATGGTGAGTTATAGTTTTAATTTTATTTTACATTTGTATGAATTTTTTATTTTTTCAATTTAATTAATTAGCATCAAGACTTCTCCCATACCATGCCCACATGCATATGTCTCCATTTCAAAGGGATACCGTAAGTTTAGTAATGCTAAAACCAATTCTTGATTGATCTTCCTCCTTAACATTGCAATGGATCTTCGCTGACCCTGTCCCCACTAGAAAATCTTGCCACTTGACATTATGGTGTTGAGTGGTGTTGCTACTACTACAAAACTCCTAACCTAAAAAATATTTAGCGAGCCTTAACAACCACTTCTTGATGACCTCCATCTTGGAAGGATCTATCTTCAACTCTCCCCCACCTATCACATGTCTCAAATAAACAAAAGGATATTTTGAAAAATGACACTTCTTGAGGAGTCCCAATAATTATTTGAAAAATCACACTTCTTGAGGTGTCCCAACAATTATTGCTTATTTAATGTCTCAATCATCTACATGAAATGTGAAGTGTGTTCCTATTAAGTAGAAATGTATAATAGTAAATCATCTGAATAAAAAATAAAAAAATGAACTTATAAAATTGCACAATATATCATTCAATAACTTCATGAACGTAGTTGGTTCATCGCATAGGAAAAATATTATAACTAACCACTCATATGAACCTTGTCTAGTTTCGAAGGTGGTCTTCTAGGTATCCTCTTCTTTGAATCAACCCTGGTGACACCTTGATTTTAATTCTAGCTTGCTTAAGTATTTATCTTGATACAAAATAGATCATCTATCTTGGGTAAGGGGTACTCATTCTTGACAATAATTTTGTTTAATAACCTGTAATCAATGCACATCCACTAAATGACATTGATCCACATCCACCAAATGACATTGATCCAAATATTGGGGTGAGGGGAGGCCCCCAAGATATAAAAAAAATTGAAATGCCAAAAAAGGATGAGAACACAAAGTAAACAAAACCATGAAGATTTTCTTATTTTTTAAATAGAGAATAATTGTAAAATCTAAATTGTGGTGGACAATCTGTCATTTTACAAAACGTGACTACTTACTTATAGCATTTTTTAGTTATAATACCACAATTAAATTCCATGTGTGGGTAAATACCATGGGTGGATGTCACTTACAATACCATGGGTGGATAAATTCGATGGATGGATGAATACTATAGGTGGATGCCACTTATAATACCATGGGTAAATTCCATGGGTGAATAAATACCATGGGTGGATGCCACTTTCTATTCAGATCATTCCTCCGTCCTTAAGAAGCATAGGTAGGAAAGAAGGGAGATGTAATGTATAGAAGCCTTAGGAAAAATAATGGATGGGTATGGTGGATTTTTTTTGGGTAATTCAACATCCTTTGGTAGAAAAATGTGAAAAATCGGAACTCTCTGTGTGAATGTCAACTAATGGTACAGATGCATAAGTGTGGCTGGTGAGAAATGACTAAGCTAGGAATGAAAAGCATTTTATTGATGGTTTAATCAGTGATGGTGATCAAAATTTTTCCATTTTTGTCTACCACTACTCTTTTGATAGGGTCATATTGGGCTTGACACCATGAAATTAAATGAGAAAATTCATGGGTTTTAGGAAGGAAAAGAAAGGGAGAAGTGACTCCAAAAATATGACATGGTCTTCTTTGTCTAGATATTTATGTTTGAGCCACATGTGGAGTTCATGGAAATTGAACTGGCACTGGAAATCAATAACCTTAAGAAGGGCATACGTAATAGGGATGAGGTCAAGATTGAACTGGGCTGTGGGGACAAGGATTTCCTCTGTAATCTATTTCTTGGATTTATCTTTTGGGGCCATGTCGAAAGTTTATGAAAATGTCAGGAAAGAAAATAATGATGTCAGGAAGAAAAAAAATGATGATGTCTTGATTTAATGACTTCAGGCGTGGTGAAATATTGATCAGTAAATGGGGGTGACTACGCAAATTTCCTGCAAATACAACAATATACTGGTCAAGAAAAAGTGAGAAATGGTGGGGTAGAGGATAATTTATAGATCATGATTGTTTTTAAAGGTTTAATGTGACCATAGCAGCATAAATTGGATTTGGAGTGGAGGAGATGACGTGGAGGCCAACGGTTTGTGAGAGGGGGCTTCAATGGGAAAATAAGAAGGTATGAACATTACAGGGTGGTAACGGTCAGGGTGATGTGGCAACGGATATATGGTAGGTGGAGGCATGAGAATGGCGGAAGGAAAATGTTCAAAAAATGGGACAGATGACCATTTAGGTGGCAAGGGAGAAACCATGGTGGATTTTTGGGGTGGGGGGGGGGGGCAGTGGTTTCAGGTTTTGAGAGGAGGGGTTGTGAACTCAGGAGAGGGCACCACGTATGTATTTTTGGGTGGCCATTAAAACCACATTTCGGACCCACGCCCTCCCCCACGTTAATGGGAGAAGGTTGAGGGGGGTGCGAACTCTCCCTCCACCGTTCATCTGGCGGGGGAGATCTCATCCATTGAAAATCGATTGTGCAATATGACATCTGACAAGACTTATTTTTTTTCGTTCAATAACCTTATAATTTAAATAATTTATGCTCCATAAAATTTAGTTTTGAAAGTTTATAAACGAATACAAAATTAATCCTCTTTTAAAGAAATTAACCATAATTAATTTATAAATTTATGAAAAGGCGCATTTGAGCATGCAGCCATGTATTTTTCATTTTTGAGAGCTAAAGCCTTCATTTTTCTTTGGCATACTATCATTTTATTTTTTATTTTTCCTTATTTCTTTAGGGAAATCTAAGCTAACATTTTATCTTGTTATGAATGTATAAAACACAGACTATGCCTAAGCCTAACATTTTTTTATTTCTTTTTCTTTCATCCATATACTATCTTAACATATATATATGTTTTTTTTATGCTAACTTATCAAAACTAGAAAATGTTACAACATAAAATATAATATGTAAATAATAACTAAGTTATTAAAAATATAATGATACATTTAGAATAACATGAAACACATAAATATAAATATAAATATTTATGATATTTTGTGCAATATCATTTATGATTTGTTTACATATCCTTGTAGAATATTTCATCGTATTATACATTGGTAATGTAAAATTATATCTGATCTTATCATTTGACTTGGGCGGTTTTGTAAGTATATAAAAATTTTCAGAATTCGACCTAATACATAAGTTTAGAACTTTTCCCATTGGATCATAACTTCCATCATCAAAACTCTTACTAGCATATAGATATAATTGCAGATCACAGATCTTCACCTTCTTTTCCTTAATTTCATATACCATGAATTTTTTGTACGCTTCAGTTCTTTTGATATCTTCTAGTATGAATTTTTTTCTTTTGGGAGATATCTCCTACATTTGTAGTAATTAACTAAGGTTGGGATCATTCAAAAGTAATTTTTGATGGCCCACCTCTAGCTTTAGATGATCCAATTGTTTACTTTGGTCAAGAGAGATTAACAAAAATCTTCCTCGATTCCATTTTCCTACAAAATATATATCTACATATAAATAAGTAAAATCGCAAAAAAACCAATATCTTACATAACCAAACAAAACGAAAAAAAATTGAAAACTAAAAAACACTAGAAACATGTATATCACCCCCCATGTCTAGTGTGATTTTAACTTCATCAAAAATACCAAAATAGAGAAACCATTCCTTAATTTTTTTATTTTTTTTACATTTTCTCCCTGACCCCCCTCATTGTTGGGGGGTGTGCCATGCCTAGGAAGGTACACACACTGGCCCCTGGGTATTCATGGGGGTTTGTGGGGGTGTGCTCGGGTGTTGTGCTATGGGCAGGCATGGGGCGTCGATTGTGGGACAGGTCATGCATTTGTGCGAGTCGCGTCATGTCCTGGGTTTGGGCGGGTTGGGGTGAGGTCATGCATTCGGCTTGGTTGGGTCAAGTGAGGTCATGCATTAGGGATGGTTGGTGTCGGGTAGTGTATTCAAGTTGTGCATTCAGAAGGGTCAGGTCAGGTTGTGCGTTCGGGTGGGTCACTGTTGGGTCATGAGTTCGGGTCATGCGTTCAGGTAGGTCAAGTCGGGTCGTGCGTTCGGGCGGGTCAAGGTCGGGTCATGCATTTAGGTCGTGTGGTTGGGCGTATCAATTCAAGTCATGTAGGGCTCTGGTGGGATCCCCCTGTACGCACGACCAAAACTGAAACAATTGAGTGCATGAAGTAACCTACACTAATGCATGACACGACCCTACCTGCTCGAACCCACGACCTGACCTGCCCGAGTGCACGACCTAACCTAACTTGCATGAAAAAATGACCAGAACCAGGGGGTCAAATTCTTATAATCAACCCACTACTAGGCAGAGCAATCCCCCTAAACACACAACTCGACCCGCCAGAATGCACGACACGACCTGACCCACCCAAACGTACAACCTGACCCGCCCGAGCACATGACCCAACCAGACATGCCCAAACACAGGACCCAACCTAGGAGTGTTGATTTTGAGAATCAACTCACCTACCTGGAAGAGGAGTTAATTCTAAAAATCAACCCCTATTCTTGGAATGGGGGCCGATCATGAGAATCGACCCCCATGCTTGGAAGGGGGGTTGATTCTGAGAAACGACCACCCTTTTTTGGGTTATCTGTTCAGGCGAATCGGATCGAGTCATGCATTGGTGTGGGTTGGGTTGTGCATTTGGGTGAGTCAGGTCATGTCCTGCATTTGTAGGGGTCGGGTGAATTTGCGTGTTCGAGTTTTTTCAAGTCATGCGTTTAGGTCGGGTCGGGTCATGCAGGGCTCATATAGGAACCCCTCTGTCTACATGTGCACCTAAACCGCAATGACACACACCCCGAACCCACAACATGACCCAAACTGCTCGAACGCATGACCTGACGCACCTAAATGCATGACCCAACTCAACCCCCCGAAACACACAGCCTAGCCAAGGGGGATGATTTTTAGAATGGGCCTCCCTTAGTCAAGGCATGTGTTCGAGATGGTCGGGTTTGGTCACACGCTCAGGCCTCTCAGGTCATGCATTCAGGCTGAGTGCATGACCTAACTCGCATGAGCACACGATGTGACCCGACCCCCCTAATTGCACACCTTGAAAAAGGGGGCTGGGGTGATTCCCAGAATCGAACCCCCAGGTTGGGGCATGCATTCAGGCAGGTTAGGTCAGGTCGTAAGCTCAGGTAGGTCAGGTCATGCATTTAGGATGGCCGATTTGTGCCTTGCATTCAAGCACATCAGGTCATGTTTTTGTGGGGATTCTGCTACCTGGTAGGGGGGCATTTTGAGAATCATCCCCCTTGCTTGGAAGGGGGCCAATTATGAGAATAAACTCATTGCGAGGTCTTGGGTGATGCCTTCGCACGAGTCAGGTCACATTATGTATTTAGGCAAGTTGGGTCGTGTGTTCAAGTGGGTCAAGCCATGCATCCGAGGGAGTTGGGTTGGGTCAAGTCATGCATTTAGGGAAGTCAGGTTGGCCCCAGGTCGTGTGTTCGGGGGAGTCAGGTTGGGTTGTGCTTTAGGTGGGCACTGACCTGAGCCTTGCAAGACCTAATCCAACCTGAACACACACTCTACATGACCCAACCAAAATTAGGACCTGACCCGCCTAAGCACACTCCCCTACCTGCTCGAACACACACGCTGTTGTGCTATGGGTGGGCATGCCCATAAGGAGGCACCCACTCGAGCAACGCGTTTCCCACCCAAAAAAATCACCCCCCTACTAGGTAGCCTGACTTGCCTAATCGCACTACATGATCTGACCCACACGAATGTATGACCTGACCCACCTGAGCACACAACTTGACCTGACCCACTCAAATGCACGAGCTGGCCCAGGGGAGTGATTCTTAGAATCATACCTCCTTCTTACCACGGGGCCGATTATGAGAATTAGGCCCCTTAAACAAATCGGTTTCCTTGCCAGATGGCTTGGCCCCCTCAAACACATGACTTGACCCGCCCAAACACACAACATGACCTGACCTGCTTGAATGCATGACTCGACCCGCTCGAGAGAATGAACGGACCCAACCTGCTCGAACGCATGACCCAACCTAGGGGGGCTGATTCTAAGAATCTTGCCCCCTTGATATCCCTTCCAAGTAGGGGGGTGATCCTTAGAATCATCCCCCTACCTACCAAGGGGCCAATTCTGAGAATCAGCCCCCCTACTTGCCAGGGGGCCAATTCTAAGAATCAGCCCCCTTGGGAGGTAGCATGACCCTGATGAATGCACAATCTGACCCGCCTGAATGCACAACACAACCTAACCCACCTGAAAGCATGACCTGAACCACCCAAACACACGAATGACCCTACCCGCCTTGCGAGGGAGATGATTCTCAGAATCAGCCCCTCGCCTTGCCAGTATATTGTTGTTAGGAAGGGGGTCGATTCTCAGAATCATCCACCTGGAAGGTAGTGGGGTTGATTGTTAGAACCATCCCCCTTCGGTCAAGTTTCGCGTTTGGGTGGGTCGGGTCGAGTTGTGCACTGGGGCGGAGTGGGTTGGTTTGTGCGTTGGGATGAATCGGGTTGGGTTGTGCATTTGGGATGGTTGGTTTGTGTATTCAGGGGGGCTTAGGTAGAGTCATGCATTCGGGTAGGGTTGAGTGGTACCAAGCTGGGTTGGGTTTTGCCCTGTGGGTGTACCTGTCCATAAAACATCGGCACATGCCCTAAATGCATGACCCCACACGCCCAAATTAATGACATGACATGAACTTCCCGAACATACGACTGAACTCGTCTTGCCCGAGCGCATGACACGAATTGACCCACCCGAATGCACGACTCGACCAAACCCGCCAAAACGCATGACTTAACCCAGGGGGGTCATACAGCTGCGGAATCTTGCCACTTTCCGCAGCTACTGAAACTTTCCGCAGCTATTTTGTGGAATTATATGCTACAGGTGTCTACAAGGGAAACGAGCCACATGGGCAGTCTAGGAATGACGTGGACATGGTTCGTGTCCTATTGGTTCAAGCAAACTCGTCCAAAGAAGCCGCGGTCAGAGCCGTACACGTGGAAGTCAACTATGGAGTTTCATGTCGGCCGGACTCTGTTTCGTGGCAAATAAACATCCATACGGCCGTTTCTAAGCTTGCGGAGGTTAAATCGACATCTGTGCAGAGCTCTGGAGTTGAATTCAAGCATCCACCTTCCGTAGATCCACTTTCCAACACGGCCATACTCCTATATCCGTGGACGAAGTGGTCTACGTGCTCTTTGTCATCATAAACTTCAGGAGACAGTTACAGTTTATTGTTTTATATAGAGCGTTTGCATACGCACATAAAGTGAGTTGTTATTTGATAGTTGATGTTCGTGAATGTACTCTGTTATCTGTTAGTTTTCTTTGTAGTGATTACGCAGCCCTTAAGCCGTAACACTACCATTCTGTAATGAACTGTTTGTTAATATGAGAAGACTCTGTTTTTCAACTTAATTCGTGTTTGAGGATCGTTACCAAGGCTGTGTAGAGGGCCCCTGCTCAGCTAAGGTTTTGTGTATTAGTGTATATTTCTCATTTCATTTCTTTAAAAGTCATTGTATCATAATCCATCCATATGTTCATACTTTGCAGTTGTTTGATTTCTGTTTATACATTTCCATAATTTCCATTTCATTTATGTCTTTCATGTTTTATGATTGTTAATCACTGATCAGTTTTCTTGATTGCAGGTTTTAGATAGACAGCCCGGGCATTTTCATAGCATTTTGACTAATGACATGAAACTAACATTGTTCTGCTGCTAGTTTGCTTTTCATAGCTTTTATTTAAATTCAGTCTTGCTTTGTTCATTTTAGTTTTGCTTATCTGCTTTAGTAGTTAAATTTAGATATATTAAGTTGCTCATAGCATCTTCAGTTGCCTCCGAAAGCCACAGCTGGACTGATGGTGAGGGACTACATTATGAAATGTGTATTTAGTATTAGTTTCTTTTCTGCAAATTTAGATATATTAAGCTGCTCATAGCATCTTCAGTTGCCTCCGAAAGCCACAGCTGGACTGATGGTGAGGGACTACATTATGAAATGTGTAGTTTAGTATTAGTTTCTTTTCTGCAAATTTAGATATATTAAATCATGCATGACATCTTCGGTTGCCTCCGAAAGCCACAGCTGGACTGATGGCGAGGGATTGAATCATGAGTGTATGGTTTAGTAATAGTTTACTTTCTGCAAATTAAATATCAGTTACACAAGTTGTTTATGATTACTTCCGAAAGTCATAGCTGGTCTAATGATGAAGGGTCAGAAAATGAATTGATGTAATCTGATTTAGATTTATTTTGTTGCAATTTTGAATTTCCTTAAGCATAGTTTCTTTTGTGTTTAGTCGGCAGCAAGAATAGTTTGATTTTCATGTTCACTAGTTTACTGTTTTGATTTATTAGATTAGCAAGCATATTTTCATTTCAGTAGTACATTTTCATTTTCTTTCAAGTCTTGTCATTGTAATTTTCAGTTTGCTTTTAAAGTTTCAAGTTGGTAAATCATTATAGGGGATATCACTTCCTTGAACAAATACAACCAAACTTGTTTTCATTTTAGAATTTCCATTTCACCTTAGAAAAACCAAAAACGACAAAAAGTTAAGAAATAGGTTATCTTGCACATATAGTGCACCGCACTTCATCAGCTTACGATTCCCGGATTGAAAAATTAAATGCAGCAATTTAGGAACACTAAATTGACCAAACATTTTGGCGTCGTTGCCGGGGAAGTGTAACTAGGTAGCCAATTTCTTAAAAAAAAAAAAACATAAAATCATAAAAGAAGGGAAAACTTGATAACTTCTTGAAGTATGCTCTCCTCTTGCACCTAGTGTGATCTGGAGGATCAGAAAAGAGAGTTATTGGTTTAGTAATTTCTTAAGTATGCTCTCTTCTTGCACCTAGTGTGATCTGGAAGATCAGAAAGAGAATTATTAGCCCAACTTTTTAAAAAATAAAAATAAAAAATGACATGCATAGAGCAAGAGATTCTAGGGGAAGGTTTATAGCTAAAGCCAAGAGTTCGATTTTCATAACTCCATCTTCTTCAAGGCATAGACCAAATTCACCACCATCTACCCCTAGCCTTAAGATTCTTGGAAGTCAAGGACCAGCTGAATTAGAGGATTCTCCTATACCACCTTCTAAAACCCACTTAGAAAACAAAGAGACTTTCTCTCATCCTTCATTGGTAGAAGAACTAGAGGACTATAAGGACTCTAAAGAAACTATCATGGCAGAGGAAGTAATAAATAGAGGTGGAGGTAGAAGAGGAGGAGATAATGGAGATAAAAATGGTGAAGGAAATGATGGTAGAAATAGGGATTTGTTGGGATTCCCTATAGTTGATGAGGAAACTCATGCAACAATGAAAAATATTTCACCATCTGTTCTCCCTAAATTTTATGGATTGCGAAGTGAGGATCCTGAAACATTTCTGTTTGAGTTTGAAGTAGTGTGCCGAACCTATGACTATATGGAAGATTCTCAAAAACTCAAATTGTTTCCTTCAACATTGAAGGGATCTGCTTTGAAATGGTTCATGGGATTAGCCACTCAATCTATCAAGACTTGGAATGATATGAAACAAACATTTTTGGATAGATACTTGGATTATTGTATGCCCACCAATCACAAGGATGAGGTATTCAAAATGATGCAAAAAGAAGATGAAAATTTGGAAGACTTAATTGAAAGATTTCAATACAACTTGAAAAGGGCAAAGATGAGCAACTTAGATAATGAAACCTTGAAAGCCCTCCTATTAAAAGCCATTAGAGATGAATGGATAGACATTTTAAACATGATGGGGAAAGGAGACATTTCTCAACTTTCATTTCGTGATATAACAGAACTATGTATCCATCTCTCAAGAGGAAAATCTAAAACTGGAAAAGGGCCTAGGGATTCTTCTCTTATTAGAGCTAACAAATCTGCAACTGGATCAATAAGTAGGGCAGAGATTGGTAATATGCTTGATGAGTTCAAAACTGATATCTTAGGGAGCCTTAGTGAACAACTAGACACCCTTAAAATCCAAAACAAGCAGAAAGCAGAAACAGATGCTTTAGCCATCTTTTGTCCAAAATGTAGGAAGAAACATGCTTTAAGGGAGTGTCCCTTGGATGCAAAAGTTGTAGAAACATGTATGATTTTCTCAGAAAATCATGAGATCAAGGATTGTCCTTCAATCCCTGGACTCAAAGCTGTTTTTCAAGAAGATCCAAATTCAGTAGAATCTCTCTGTTTTGTCGCAAGGAGACCTTGGCAGGGACAACAATCTCAAGGGTTTAATAAACCTATGAATCTTCAAACCCCACCAAATTGGAATCCTTGGCAACAACCTTGGCCCCAACATCAAAATTCATATCAGCCATGGGTACAGGGGATGCAAAATACTTATGGGAGATTTGCTCAATTTTATCAATATCCTCCATCTTTTCAAAATCAACAAGCTCCACAATTTCCAAGCCCAAATCCACAACTTTCATTGCCATTTCCTCAACAACAACCTTCTCAACAAAATACAAATCCTCAACTCATGCTCCCATACCAACAGAAGACAAATCAACTTCCAGCTCAGCCATTGCCAAATCCTAACAATAAGAATCCTCAAACTACTTATGTGGTAGAAGGACAACAATTTCCTACTTATATGATTGTTCCTCTCAACGATGTACAACTCAGATCTGGTAGAGTCTTAGAAAAACCTTCTATAGACATTCAAGAGCAAGATACCTATGAAGAGGACTCTCTTCAAGTCAATAAGGGTTCTGAGGAAGAATCTCTTCAAAATTCAAAAATTCAAAAAGAAAAAGAAAAGCTAACATCCACAACTCCTATAGTTGAGAAACCTGTATCTTCATCTACACCTCCTTTTCCGGAAAGACTACAAATTGATAAGGGGGTGGAAAAACAAATATTGTTGCCTAACTATGACTTTATAGATGAATTGAAGAATGTTTGTATCAAGATTCCATTGCTACAAGCCATTCGAGAAATTCCTATTCTAGCAAAAACCATAAAGGAGTTTAGTTTCAAAAGACCAGGAAGGAAGCTAAAAGACACAAGAAGAATCCACCTGGTAGGAAATATTGCAGACATTATGATGGGAAAAATTACCATGCAGAAGTATGTAGATCCAGGAAGTCCAATTGTCAAGACACATATAAATGGGATAGAAATTCCAAACACATTGATTGACTTAGGGGCTGCTATCAACATTATGAGTAGACAGACTATGGAACGGTTAAAACTTCCTAACCTTCTTTTTACACCTACTTTATTGCAACTTGCAGATCGATCGGTTATTAAACCAGATGGTGTATTAGAAGATATTTCAGTCTCCTTAGATTCTTGGGAATATCCAGTAGAATTTATGATTTTGACTCCCAAAAGTAATCTGGGAGGACATCCAATTATCTTAGGAAGACCTTGGCTGGCCACAGCTGATGCTTTTATTAGTTGTAGATCTGGAGACATGTACATTTCTAATGGTAATTAGACAAAGAAATTCAATTTGTATCCTCCTGCAAGAGCAATTACAGAAATAGGAGACAATGAATGGGTCGATGATGAGAACACTATACAACCTGTCTTTACCATTTCTAAAATTAGTGAGGATAGTCAAATTCTGAACACATTAGAAAATTTTGAGATATCTTCAGAATATGACCCCACACAATTTCAGTTGGAATCTGACATAGAATGTTTATCATCAAGACAAATGTCTCTTTACTCTATGGAAGAGTTTGGTAATTCTGCTATTGAGATTTTTCCAGAAAAAACATTGAATATCAACAAACATTTGGAGAAGTCACAACAAGAAGAACTAACCAGAATCTTGCAAAAACATTCTACTGCATTTGCATGGGAGTATACTGACATGAAGGGTATTGATCCTAAGACTTGCATCCATCATATCTATATTGAGGAAAACAGTAGACCAATCAGACAACGTCAAAGAAGGATGAATCCAAATCTTGGGGAGATAGTGAAAGAAGAGCTCCAAAAAATTCTCAATGTAAACTTCATTTATCCAATCTCAGATAGCCGATGGGTTTCTCCTTTGGTTATAGTGCCTAAAAAGAATGGTAAATGGAGGGTATGCATTGATTACAGGGAATTGAACAAAGCAACTTTGAAGGATCACTTTCCTTTGCCTTTTATTGATCAGGTATTAGACACATTAGCAGGTAAAAAGTACTTTTCATTTTTGGATGGTTTTAGTGGCTATAATCAAATTCAGGTAGCACTTGAAGATCAAGATAAGACCACATTTACTTGTCCATGGGGAACTTTTGCCTACCAAGTGCTTCCTTTTGGGTTATGTAATGCACCCGCAACATTCCAAAGAGCAGTACTAGGAATTTTTTCTGATCTAATCCATGATTGTGTAGAGGTTTATATGGATGATTTTACAGTTTATGGTAATTCGTTTGAAGAGGCATTAGAAAATTTGGAAAAAGTTCTCATAAGATGTAAAGAAACAAACCTTTCATTAAGCCATGAAAAATGCTTTATGATGTTTACTGAAGGGATTGTTTTAGGACATCATATTTCAGGAGATGGGATTAAGCTTGATAGATCAAAAGTTGAAGTCATCTCCAAGTTACCTATTCCAAATTGTCAAAGAGATGTTAGAAGTTTTCTAGGATTTACTGGTTACTATAGAAGATTTATAGAAAACTTCACTAAAATAGCATCTCCACTCTTCAAATTGCTTACAAAAGACTGTGAATTTAAATGGGATCCTGATTGTCAATCAGGTTTTGAAACTTTGAAAACAAGAATATCTGAAGCACCTATCTTGAGAGGACCAAATTGGAAACTTCCTTTCCATATTTCTACAGATGCTTCAGATACAGCTCTTGGAGCTGTGTTGGGTCAAAAAGATTTAATTCCTTATACCATTTATTACACCAGTAAAAATTTGACTCCCACAGAGTTGAATTATACTGTGACTGAAAAAGAGTTCTTAGCTGTTGTTCATGCAATTAATAAGTTTAGACATTACATAACAGGCTATGAAACTTTTATTCATACTGACCATTCTGCAATTAGATATTTAATGAACAAACCTGTTACTAATGGCAGAGTGACAAGATGGCTTTTACTTTTGCAAGAATTCAATATTACTGTGTGGGATAGACCAGGAAAACAGAATACAGTAGCTGATTTCTTGTCTAGGATTCAGAATACTAAACAAGATTCTCCTGTAGAAGATAAGTTTCCTGATGAATATTTGTTTGCAGTAACTATTAAGACCCCTTGGTATGCAGATATTGCTAACTATTTGGTTACAGGGAAACTACCTTCACATTTATTTTCAAGAGAAAAACGAAAAATTATTCAGGAGAGTTCAATATATTCATGGATTTCTAACGAATTGTTTAAAACAGGGCCAGATCTTGTGATCAGAAGATGTGTCAGGGAAGATGAAATGCCTGATATTCTTAAGGCATGTCATGATGAACCATGCGGCGGACACTTTGCGGACAAAAGGACGGCCTATAAAATTCTTTCCTTGGGATATTATTGGCCTTCCCTCTTCAAAGATGCAAAACAATATGTCAAAAGGTGTGATAGCTACCAAAGAGTAGGGAAACCTACCCTTTCAAATGAAATGCCATTGCAAACACAGGTACTCATTGAACCCTTTGAAAAATGGGCTTTAGATTTCATTGGACCTATTAATCCACCATCTAATCAAAAGAAGTATATATTGGTTTGTACTGATTATGTTACTAAATGGGTAGAAGCCAAAGCATTAGTATCTGCTACTGAAAATTCAGTTGTTCATTTTCTTTATGAGGATATTTTCACTCGCTTTGGTGTTCCAAGAGAAATTGTGACAGATCAGGGGAGCCAATTCACATCCAATTTGGTGGAGAAGTTGATGGAAGAATACAAAATCAAGCACATAAGATCTACTCCTTACCATCCACAAGAAAATGGTCAAGTGGAGTCCACAAACAAAGTTCTTGAAAGTATCATCACAAAAACTATTCATCTACATAGAAGAGATTGGGCAGAAAGGCTTCCAGAAGCCTTGTGGGCCTACAGAACTACATGGAGGAATACAACAGGACATTCTCCCTATGAACTTGTTTATGGGAAAGAAGTCTTGCTCCCCATTGAGTTCAAGTCAAGACCTTCAAGATAGCAGTTCAGTTGGGAATGGACTTGTCAGAAGCTCAAAAGCATAGAATGGAGCAGTTGAATGAGCTAGATGAGATCAGACAAGAAGCAATTCTAAGAACTGATCTAGTTCAATATCAAAGAACTAAATGGCATAACAAATATATCAAAGAGAAGAAGTTTCAAGAAGGAGATTGGGCATTGCTATTTGACTCCAAGTTTAAAGATTTTCAAGGGAAATTTCAGACTCATTGGCTTGGGCCATATGAGATTGACAAGATCTTTAGTAATGGAGCTGTAAGAATCAAGACTATTGATGAGTTTCAAACTCCTCTTATTGTGAATGGCCATAGATTGAAAGTTTATCATAAGCCACTCTCAAAAGAGGATTTTGTCAATTTGTTTCAAGAAAGTTCTGCAATCAGGCTGGTACAGAAGAATTCTTCTTCTCCACCAGCCTAGCTTTTGTTTTTCAAGTTAAAAAAAGAAAAAAGAAAAAAGAAAAAGAAAAAAAATGGTATAAGCCTGAAAACCAATCATTGATTGGCAGTCTTATACAGAAAATATGGGGTGAAAATCAGGGACACCTGACACTCTATATTTTCCAAAAAAAAAAAAAGTTGTCTTTCATTTCATTTCATTTCACCACCCACTCCATTTCATTCCACTTCATTTCATTTCATTTCATTTCATTTCACTTCATTCCACTTCATTTCATCCATTCCATCAATAAAAATCTTTTTTTTATGACCATTTCCATCTGGTCATTTGTCATTTGTTCATTTCTATTCAACCAAGTAATAGCTGTGTCAGTTTCCGCAGCTGACATCTGTTTCCGCAGCTGACTCCAGTTTCCGCAGCCAGAAGCAGATTCCGCAACTACTACTCTGTTTTCAAAGAGAATGTACAGTCAGTTGTTATTTCTATAATTATGAAATAAAATGCAGGAGAGAGGATCAATGGAACATTCAAGACACTAATGAAGATCAATCAGTTGAAGACCAAGGGAAAAAGCAAGGATTCCAAAGGTATGAATAAATTTTATTTCAAATAGTATTGAAAAAACACATTTTTATATAATTTTAAACTATGAGCTCTACCCATAACGCGCAATGATTATATTGACAGTCCCGTAACCTTCCACGATCTCCATGTTATCCTCTTGCATTTATTCAAAAACGGTTTCATCATTGAAATTCCGATTCTCACTCATGTTCCAATATCCCACCGTAGATAATGAGACGTATTTGAGTTGACAAAGGACTCTTACAAGCCGCATAACTTCATAATCATTGATTGAAACGTGTTCATGTTTATTGCCCAGCCACCAAAATTCAAAACGCGGCCGAATGCATTATACTTTGTTAACCTCTTTGTCGTGTCTCTGTCGTGTTTACAAAACCCCACTCTACTCATTCTCACTCCCTGTTTCACTCCATTTCGTTCCTTTTTCTCACTCTCACTCCCGTATATCTACCCACAGTCTTACTCCATTCCGTTTATGGTGCTCATTTCCATTTTATGATAACATCCCCACAGTATTGTGCTCGATCCTGTGTATTCCATTGTTCCATTTCCACTTAAACCCTCACAGAGGCAAACTTGTGAAGCACAGAGAAGTGAAATGGGAAAATTATTAAGGGCAGAGCCGGAAGGACCGAAATTTATAGAGGGATATCCACAAGCAAAAGAGATGTTGAGAAAAGCTAAATGGCTGCGTTTTATTCAGAAATTCAGGGGTTACCACAGAGAAGTTACAAAAGCGTTTGCAAGATCATTTGATGGCTCGGAAGCAGAAGTGGGAGACCTCAAGTTTTTGGTCAATGAAGCATCAATAGCAACAACCACATAGCTTCTTCAGGAAGGAGAACGTTGGTTCAAAAATAAAAGTATCGGTGATGAGGCATGGAGAACAATTCTACGAAATCAAGGTATGGATATCACTGTTTTTAAAAGAGGAATCCCTGTGCATGCAATAAAAGAAGAATGGGCCACTTTACTACTAATTATTCAGAAATTTATTACATGTGAAGGCCGTTTTGGGTCTATGTACATGTACCATACTAGGCTATTGATGAATTTTCTTGAAAACCAAACTCTCAATCTTCCTTATTTTCTATTCAATAGCTTGAAGAAAATGGTTGTGACTGTGCAAAAATACTTGGGAGATGTAGAGCCTCATCTTTATCACCACGGCCTTATAAAAATTCTGATTGAAAAGGAGCTAAAAGAAAGAAAAGATACATGGGAACAATTCCTAGTTAGAAACTTCTTTGAAGAACCTCAGGAAATTCCTAAAGGTAGTTCAATTAGGAGGAGTAGAAGAAAGAGAATGAATGTTGAAACCCAAATTGCTCCTACTCAGGAAATTCCCGCAGCTAGCACAGCAAAAAGAAGTAGAAGGAAAAGAACAATAGATGAAATCCAAAATACTTCTACTACTACTATGAAAAAAACTGATAGGGAAGAGAGATTGGTAAAAAGGAAGAAGAAGGAAATTAAAGCTAAGAAGCCAATAATACCAAAAGGGAAAGAAATTATTGAGGCTGTCCATAAAACTCCTTCTTCTGAAGAAGAAGATCACCAAATACTATCTGACAGATTAGTTTATCTTCAAAAACATTCATCTACATCCAAGAAGGCAGAGACAGGAAAACAAGAACAAAAGGGTAGTGTACCACAGCATGTGAGGAGAAGCAGCAGGCTTAAAGGAAAATTGAGAAAAACACAAATTAAGGGTCCTCATTTCATTGATTTGGGTGAGGAGACATCTGAACAGTCTCCAACTGACCATAGTCCATTTCAGTCAGTTAGTGAACCTGATTCCTTTCACTCCCAATCAGAAAATGAGCATACTCCATCTTATTCTCAGCAAAATATTGATGTAAGTTCTCCTCGGCCAGATTTTGAACATAATTCTCCCTTGCAACACTTTGGGGACAGCCCAATGAAAAAGACACCGGAAGTAGACCCCAAACAGCAGAAGGTATATGACTATATAGAATCCTTGGAGAAGGCAGCCACAGGTCCAAGTACCTCTTCCATTCAGCCTCATACATTGCAGGATGATTTAGTTCAGTCATTAAAACAGGAAATTTTTGAGCTGGAGCTTTTAAATCGGCACATCAAAAATGAAAATGAAACACTGAAAGAACAAGGCAAACTGGACAAGATCATCCATGATAACACTATGTTACATTTGGGAATTTGGCAAAAGAAGAATAAGAAATTAAAAAGGAAATGCCAGAAATTGAGCGGAGCACTTGTGAATATCAAATTTAGGTGCTTAATGAAGAAACCCAGAATGATGGCAGTACCAAAGAAGAAGAGAAGGGGGTTGGATGTGCTGGCTGAAGTATCAAGGCACATGAACTGAACAAAGAGTATCAAAATTTTGGGTGCATGAGGACATGCAACACCTTCACAGTGGGGGTATGTTGAGTCCCGAAATTGCATCTTTTCCATACACTTTTCCATACCTTTTTCACTCACCTAAACCTCCCAAATTGTCAATATCATGTGCAAAAGGGTATCTAACATGGTTTTTAATTATCTTTTTGTGTTTTCTATTTGATCTAGATTTTGTTCACATACGGTACCGGAGCTTCTCCATAATCCCCGCGGTATAACGAAACTTTAGATACTATTTTGACAGAATTATATGCTACGAGGTGTCTACAAGGGAAACGAAGCCACATGGGTAGGCTTTAGGAATGACGTGGACATGGTTCGTGTCTATTGGCTCGAGCAAACTCCTCCAAGAAAGCAACGGTCAAAAGCCGTCCCCACGTAAGTCAACTATGGAGTTTCATGTCGGCGGGACTCTTGTTCGATGACAAATAAACATCTGTACGGCCCGTTCCTAGCTTGCCGGAGAGTTAAGTAGGCATGCGTAACGAGCTGCGGGTTAATTCAAGCATCCACCTTCCGTAGATTCACTTTCCAACACGGCCATACTCCTATATCCGTGGCCGTAGTGGTCTACGTGCTCTCTGTCATCATAAACTTCAGGAGATAGTTACAGTTTATTGTTTTTATATAGAGCGTTTGCATACGCACAAAAAGTTAGTTTTTAGTTGATAGTTGATGTTCGTGAATAAACTCTGTTATCTGTTAGTTTGTTTTGTAGTGATTACGCTGCCCTTGAGCCGTAATACTACCATTCTGTAATGAACTGCTTGTTAATATGAGAAGACTCTATTTTTCAACTTAATTCGTGTTTGAGGATCGTTACCAAAGATGTGTAGAGGGCCCCTGCTCAGCCAAGGTTTTGTGTATTAGTGTACATTTCTCATTTCATTTCTTTTAGAAGTCATTGTATCATAATCCATCATATGTTCATACTTTGTAGTTGTTTCATTTCTGTTTATACATTTCCATAATTTCCATTTCATTTCTGTCTTTCATGTTTTTATGATTGTTAATCACTGATCAGTTTTCTTGATTGCAGGTTTTAGGTAGACAACCCGGGCATTTTCATAGTATTTTGACTAATGACATGAAACTAACATTGTTCTGCTGCTAGTTTGCTTTTCATAGCTTTTGTTTAACTTCAGTCTTGCTTTGTACATTTCAGTTTTGCTTATCTGATTCGGTAGTTAAATTTAGATATATTAAGCTGCTCATAGCGTCTTCAGTTGCCTCCGAAAGCCACAGCTGGACTGATGGTGAGGGACTGCATTATGAAATGTGTGGTTTAGTATTAGTTTCTTTTCTGCAAATTTAGATATATTAAGCTGCTCATAGCGTCTTCAGTTGCCTCCGAAAGCCACAGCTGGACTGATGGTGAGGGACTGCATTATGAAATGTGTAGTTTAGTATTAGTTTCTTTTCTGCAAATTTAGATATATTAAATCATGTATGACATCTTCGGTTGCCTCCGAAAGCCACAGCTGGACTGATGGTGAGGGATTGAATCATGAGTGTATGGTTTAGTATTAGTTTACTTTCTGCGAATTAAATATCAGTTACACAAGTTGTTTATGATTACTTCCGCAAGTCATAGCTGGTCTAATGATGAAGGGTCAGAAAAATGAATTGATGTAATCTGATTTAGATTTATTTTGTTGCAATTTTGAATTTCCATAAGCGTAGTTTCTTTTGTGTTCAGTTGGCAGCAAGAATAGTTTGGTTTTCATGTTCACTAGTTTATTATTTTGATTCATTAGATTAGTAGCACCTTTTCATTTCAGCAGTACACTTTTACTTTCTTTCAAGTCTTGTCATTGTAATTTTCATTTTGCTTTTAAAGTTTCAAGTTGGTAAATCATTATAGGGGATATCACTTCCTTGAACAAATACAACCAAACTTGTTTTTTCATTCTAGAATTTTCCATTTCACCTTAGAAAAACCAAAAACGACAAAAAGTTAAGAAATAGGTTATCTTGCACATATAGTGCGCCGCACTTCATCAGCTTACGATTCCCAGATTGACAAATTAAATGCAGCAATTTAGGACACACTAAATTGACCAAACAGGGGGCGATTCTCAGATTCAACCACTTACCAGGCAGGGAGGGCTATTCTCTGCTTGGCGTGGGACCGATTCTTAATTTTCAGAGTCAACCCACCTTGCAGGTAAGGGGGAAATTCTCAGAATGGGTGCCCCTAGTAGGAAAGGGGGTCGATTCTTAGAATTCCCCCCTTGGTAGGCAGGGGGGTGAATTTTCAGAATTGGCCCTCGTGGGTACAGTCACACGTTTGGATGGGTTAGGTCGTGTTGTACATTGAGATAGGTTGGGTTGTGCATTCGACAGTGTTAGGTTGTCAGGCAGTAGGTTGATTGGGTCAGGTCATGCACTTGGGGGGCCAGGTTGGGTTGTGCGCTCAGGCATGGCAATTCATGCATTTAGGTAGGTCAGGTCATGTCATGCATTTGGGTGGGTCGGGTCCTACATTCGTGGGGGTCAGGTTTCTTTGCAGGGGTCAAATTATGATAATCGACCCCCTACCAAGAAGGGGGCCAGTTATTAGAATTGAACCCCCTCCCTAGGAGGGGGACGATTCTAAGAATCTGCCCCCTTCTAGGTAGGGGTAGGATGCTTAGAATCACCCCCTTACGTCACGTCGGGTTATGCACTTTGGCATGTCGGGTCATGCATTCGGGCGGGTAGGGTCGTTTTGCGCGTTCAGGTGGGCCGAGCAAGCATGGTTGGGTCGAATCTTAGAATCGGCCCTTAGTTCAAGTAATGAATTTGAGCAGGTTAGGTCTAGTCATTTCTCAGGCGGGTTAGTTCGTTCATGTTTTCAGGCATGTCAGATTGTGCATTTGGGGAGGGGGGGGTTGGTTCGGGTCGTGTGTTTAGGGGGTGGTCTCTTGAGTCCCGCAAAACTTGGTTTAACCCGGCTAAATGCAGGACCCGACTCTCTTGAGCGCGCTAACTTGACCCTCTCGAACACACACATCAATGTGCTATAGGCAAGCACGACCACGAGGGGGTGCCTTCCCGAGCCTCATGGATCCCGCCCAAAGAAATTGGTCCCCTTGCCAAGCAACCCGACCCCCCCCAAATGTACAATCCAACCCAACCGAACAAACAGCATGACCAAACCTGACGAAAATGCACAACCTGATCCACTCAAGCACACGACTCGACCCACCTGACTTGTGGGGTTAAATTCTTAGAATTTGTCCCCCTACTTGGCAGCGAGGCCGATTCTGAGAATCGACCCTCCTGCCTACTAGGGGTGATTCTTAGAATCAGATTCATGCTAGGCATGGCGGCAATGGGGCAATTCCAAGAATCAGCCCCCTTGCCAAGAAGCCTGACCCCCCTAAATGCATGACCCAACCTTCACGAATGCATGACATGACTGACCCACCTGAACGCACGACATAACCTACTTGAGTGCACAACCTAACCCAAACCAACCAAATGCATGACCCGACACAGGGGGTCAATTCTAAGAATCATGTCCCCTGCCAAATCTTCCTCTCTGTTTGAGCTCCCAGAATGAGGAATTGAGATAGATGGCTCCTGGGGTTGAGGGAACTCTAACAATAGGTCATATTCCCTATCTGTTTCCTAGGGTTGAGAACACTGCTCCCCCCCCCCTCTCTCTCTCTCTCTCTCTCTCTCTCTCTCTCTCTCTCCCCTCCCACCCTCTCTCTATATCTCTCTCCCTCTCCCACCTTCTCTCTCGTATCTCTCTCTCTCTCTCTCTCTCTCTCTCTCTCCTCCCTCTCTCTCACCACCCCCGGTTACTCCCTCTCATACTCTCCCCCTTCTCCCTCTTTGTATCTCCCCCCTCTCTCTCTCTCCACCTCTTTGTCTCCTCCCTCTCTCTCTCCCATCTCTTTCTCTCTCTCTCTCTCTCTCTCTTGTTTTCTATCCTCCTCACTCTCTCTCTATCCCCCTCTTTCTATCCCTATCTCTCTCTCTTTTTCCCACCCTCTCTCTCTCTCTATCCCCCCGTATCTCTCATGATCACTCTCCCTCTCTCTCTTTCTCTCTCTTGTGCGCACACTCTCTCTCTCTCAATCACTCCCTCACACAAACACACACACAGACTCCCTTTCTCTATCTATCTCTTAAACTCCCTCCCTTTCTTTCACTAATCATTATCAGGAACCTACTTACAATGAAAGGATGAGGATAGGGCATTATTCTTGCTTAAGTCTTCTTTAGGATGTAAATGGAATCATAGCAAAAAATAATTAAGGGTTTCCATTACTTACCAAGTAATTATTCAGCTAATTCTATATAGTTTAATGCAGTGAATTCATAAAGTGGCTGATCATGTCGATGATTAGTGTAATAATGAAATAGATGGTAAAATTAAAAATGAGAATAAAAATCATTGAATGGGAAATGAATTTAATCTCTCTCTCTCTCTCTGCCCCCCCCCCTCTCTATCAACCCCCCTTGGTCTCTCTCTCTCTCTCTCTCTCACTCTCTCTATCTCTTTCTCTCTCTTTCTCCCTCACCCCCTCTTTCTCCCCCACCTCTCTCTCTCTCTCTCTCTCTCTCTCTCTTAACCCCTCCCTTTTCCCCCCTCTCTCTCACTCCCCCTCTTTCTCTCACCCCATATCTCTCTCTCTTAAACCCCTTTGTCTCTCTGCCTCTCCCCCTCTCTCTAACCCCCCTCGTGCCCCTCTCTCTCTCTCTCTCTCTCTCTCATATTCACTCTCTCCCCATATCTCTCTCTTTTTCCCTCTCTCTCTCTCTCCCCTCTCTCCCTCTCTCCTATTTCCCACCCCGCCACTCTCCCTCCCTCCTCTACCTGCCCCCACTCCTTCCCTCTCCATATCTCTCTCTCTCTATCACTCTCTCTTTATCGATCTCTCTCTCTCTCTCTCTCTCTCTTGATCTCCCTCTATATCTCTCTCTATCCCCCTCTCACCCCCTCTCTCTCCTCTCTCTCTCTCTCTCTCTCTCTCTCTCTCTCTCCCTCCCCCCTCACTCCCCCCCCCTTTCTCTCTCTCTCTCTCTCTCTCTCTCTCTCCCCTGCCCTCTCTCTCTCTCTCTCTCTCACACACACACACACACACACAAACTCCCTCTCTCACACTTACACAGAAACACATTGCCTCTCTCTCTCCCACTCTCTCTTGCCTATCTCTCTCACTCTCCTACCCTCTCTCTCTCTCTCTCTCTCTCTCTTTCTCTCCCTCCCCCCCTCTCAACCCCCCTCTCTATCCCCTGCTCCCTCCTCTCTCTCTTCCCTCCCTTTCTCTCTCTCTCTCCCCCACTCTCTCTATCGCTCTCCCTCTCTCCCCCCCCT
>CM076581.1:276060475-276166162 GCA_034641835.2 Pinus albicaulis
GGCGATGTTGCATGATCAGGGCCTACCCCTTCACTTGTGGGATGAGGCATGCAATACAGCAGTGTATGTGCAGAACCGTTGTCCTCACAAGGTTCTTGGCATGAGTACACCAGAGGAGGCTTATTCTGGCAAGAGGCCTGATATTTCCCATTTGCGGATTTTCGGATCTCCTGTCTACATGCATGTGACGAAGGATGCGAGAAGGAAGCTGGATCCAACTGCTGAAGTTGGAATATTTGTGGGTACACTGATACACCTCATAACTATCGAGTGTATGTGCCAGACAGTCGCAAGACTGTTGTGCGACGGGATATAAAATTCCAGGAGGAGAAAGCCATGCAGTGTTCGCTTGAGAGGGAGCTACACTTCCATGCAGATGAGGAGCTGTTAGTTCCTAAGGAGGAGCTTCCGGATGTGGATCAGCCACAAGAGGAAGTTCAGGAGGTGGAAGAAACCACCCATGCAACGCCAACCATCAGAGGGCGCATGCGCACTACAGAAGCTGAGCGACTGGCTCGAGATGCAGAGAAGGTTGTAGGACCACCTACAGCACATCGCAGACAGAGGCAGTCACCGGATCGGTACACTGGATACATGGCTCTTGTGAGTCAATGTGTTGTGACAGAGCCATCCTCTTTTGAGGAAGCTGTGGAGGAACCCGCATGGGTTGATGCCATGATCGAAGAATATGATTCGATCACCAGGAACAGTGCATGGGAGATTGTCCCAAGACCGGTTGGGAAATCAGTTGTAGGTTCGCGATGGATCTACAAGGTGAAGCAGGCGGCTGACGGGAGTGTGGAGAAGTACAAGGCGAGATTTGTCGCCCGTGGCTACTCACAGATCGAGGGGATTGACTATGAGGAGACTTTTGCACCTGTCGCAAGGTACTCTTCCATACGGACGATCCTTGCTCTCTCAGCGCAGATGGGGTGGCACATTCATCAGATGGATGTGAAGACTGCGTTCCTCAATGGAGTTATTGAGGAAGAGGAGTACATAGAGCAGCCTGAAGGTTTTGAGATCTTCAGCAGTGAGTCGCATGTGTGCCGACTCAAGAGAGCACTGTATGGGCTGAAGCAAGCACCTCGTGCTTGGTACACTCTGATAGACAGCTACTTCACCGGGCTTGGATTCTCCAAGAGTGAGGCGGATCCAAACCTGTACCAGATTGTGGTGGAGGGGAAGCTGTTGATCATCGTACTGTATGTAGATGATCTGATTTTGACTGGCGATGAGCAGTTGATACTTTCATGCAAGGAGGATCTTGTACGAGAGTTTGAGATGAAGGACTTGGGCATCCTTCATTATTTCCTGGGATTGGAGGTTTGGCAGCGCAGCGGAGGACTGTTTGTTTCTCAGGGCAAGTATGCCCGGGAGATTCTGGAGAGGTTCAACATGCAAGGCTGCAAGCCTGTTGACACTCCTCTTCCCGGTGGTTGGAGGAAGGAGGATGCTACTTCAGCGGAGGTAGTGGATGCCACTGTCTATCGACAGTTGGTGGGGTCGCTTATGTATCTGGTCAATACACGACCCGATATATGCTATGCAGTTAACCAGCTTTCGCAAGCTATGGTTAAGCCTACCAAGCTCTTTTTGAAGGCAGGCAAGCATGTATTGCGCTATATTAGAGGCACATCGGGATATGGTTCATGGTACAGATAGGAGGATCAGTTGCGGCAGCATGGCTTCACAGATGGTATCATCATATCAGAGATTGTGTTCAGCGGAGAATCATGATGCTTTCATATGTTCCCACGGAGGATCAGGATGCCGACATCCTGACGAAGGCGCTCACCAGGAGCAAGTTCGAATTCCATAGAGGCAGGATAGGGGTTGCAGATAATCCATATCTTGCTGAGAGGGAGTGTTGAAAATTCAGCAAGATGATGGAGCTTAGTGAAATGAAGTCGCCTTCACTAAGTGGGCCCGCAGGCAAATTCTCGCGCAAAGTCTATTTTTAGACAATGTCTATTTTTAGACATATGGAGCATGGTCCAGGGGTTGCAGTATGTTATTCTTGGAGTATTGGTCATGTTGGTAAAAATAGATGGACCTCTATTTTTGGACCTATAGGTCGAAGTCTATTTTTAGACTGCCTATCCTAAAATAGGGAAGTCAAATATTATTTACCCTTAATAATATTTGGACTCTAAACTTCAGTTTACTCTCTTGGAGCACTTCAGTTCGAGCTACAGAAGTGGCTCATGCATCCGACAGAGGAATTACGCTATTCCTAAGGGTTTGGTGAGCTCATGCATGGTTGACTTCAGTTAGGACTTCAGTGGCAGAAGTTTGGTGGAGTTGATGAGACAGATAGTGGAGTTGTGTTCGGTTTAACTTAGTTGAACTAGTTGAGATTAGTTTAACTAGCTAATCAAATAGTAATGAGTGGAGTGAATTAAATATTATTTAATTAATTAATTAGTAACTCATTATTCAACTCAAGAACACATCAGTTCACTACAGTGCATGAACAATTCAGTGGAGACCAGTGAAAGAGGTAGATGAAAGGGTGGAGTTAGCTATCAGTGGCGACATCAGTTGTGCATGAGATTTGCACCACACTTGGAGGATTTGTCCATGACAATTGCGCAGTCAAGCCAAGGAGATTCGAACCTTTGATCTCTATATAGACAGGCCTGGATTGCGCAATAGAGGCAAGGCAATTGGCGGTGAGTTTTGAACCAGTAACCTGTTCAAAACTGAGCTAGATTGTGGGTAACTGTATGAGAAAGTACTGAGTACTTGTGAGGAGTATTGTACTGAGTTTGTTACTTGATTTCTCCATTATAATATACACAATAGCTGCGGGGTTTTCAACTATAAGCTTTCCCCATACATACTGTGTTAATGTGTATGATGATTTGATGTGCTATCGCTTGTTTTATTTCCGCATGTATGATGATCTGAGTGGAAGAGATTATGTGTTGCATATAAATTTGAATTGTATGTGATCAGGATAGTCTCGGTGGATAATTAATCATTATTCAGCAAATTTCTACATAATAAAAATTAACAATCTATTTATAATGTTGAAGGACAAAATTTTCAAGCTTTTATGATAACCCCATTAGGTCTAAATGATGTTCAACTTAGATCTGGTAGAAGAGGATGAGATTCATGAAGAAGATGTAAATCTTGACCAATAAAGTATTCCTCTAAGGGAATATGTTCCTATACAGTCAAATGATGAACACATAAAACAAGCTCCTATTGTTCCTCTAGTAGAACAACCTTCTATTTCTTTACAAGATCCACCTTTTCCTAAGAGACTTAAAATCGATAAAGAAATAGAAAGATTTTTTTTTTATCAGATTACGATATGCTAGATGAACTTAAGAATGTTTGCATTAAAATTCCTTTACTTCAGGCCATACAGGAAATACCAATATTTGCAAGAAACATCAAGGAGATATGTATTAGAAAACCAAGAAGAAAAATAAAATAGAAAAAATTAAAAAGATTCAATTAGTAGGAAATTTTTTTGATATTATGATGGGGAAAACTATTGTCCAAAAATATTTCGATCCCAGGAGCCCCATTGTAAAAATACACATCAATGGTATTGAGATCCAAAACACTTTAATTGATCTAGGAGTAGGCATTAATATCACGAGTAAACAAACAATGAAGCAACTTAAGCTTCCTAATCTTCAATATACTCCAACATTTTTACAATTAGTATATGGGTATGTTATTAAACCAGATGGAGTATTAGAAGATATGTCTGTTTCTCTACATTCTTGGGAATATCCCGTAGACTTCATAATTTTAAATCCCCAAAAAAATTTAGGATGTCATCCATTGAGCTTAGGTAGACCTCGTTTAGCTACAGTTGATGCAGTCATAAGTTATAAATCAGGTGATATGTATATATCTGATGGAAATTCTGCTAAGGAATTCACATTGTATCCTCTTGCAAAAACAACCACTAAAATAGAAAGTGAAATTTGGATAGATGATGATGATAAGAACTGTGATAATATGAAATCAGTGTATACTTTTTTCACAAATAGATGAAGAAAATCAATTGAAAAATTTGATGAATAATAATTATTCTTCTTCTTACTGTGAGAAAAATCAAATTTTTCAAGAGCAATGTAATATTGAATATTTATCATCTCATCAAATTGCTTTACATTCTATGGAGAAGTTTGACAATTCTCAATTATAAATTTTTATAGGAAAAACATTCAATATCAACAATAATTCTGAAGAATCTCAAAAGAGAAAATTAATAAAGATGCTACAAAAACATTCCTCTACTTATGCATGGGAATATACTGATATGAAAGGAATTGATCCTAAAACGTGTATGCATCATATTTATATTCAAGAAAATGTCAAACCAGTTAGGAAACCACAAAGGAGAATGAATCCCAATTTGAGGGAAATTTTTAAAGAGGAATTACAAAAACTGTTGAATGTGAATTTCATTTACCCTATATCAGATAGTCAATGGGTGTCATCTCTAGCGATTGTTCCAAAGAAGAACGAGAAATGGAGAGTATGTATTGATTACAGAGAATTAAACAAAACCAATTTGAAAGATCATTTTCCACTACCCTTTATAGATAAAGTATTAGATACCTTGGCAGTAAAGGAGTATTGTTCATTTTTATATGGTTTTAGTGGATATAATCGAATCCAACTAGCACCAAAAGATCAAGACAAAACTACTTTTACATGTCCTTGGGGAACATATGCTTATAGGGTACTCCCCTTTGGATTGTGTAATGCACTTGCCACATTTCAGAGAGTAGTTTTAGGTATCTTCTATTCATGATTTTGTGGAAGTATATGATAGGCCTCTAAATTATACATAAATTAAGGCCCATCTAACCTTTCTTAGGGCCATCTACCTCTCTTATGCACATAAAATGATATATTAAATCTCTCCTTCTGCACTTAATAATGTTTTATTATGCTTTAATATTTTCTTAGGAAGGTTTAAAGGTAATTGCATATTTGTGCCTAATATTGGTTATTTTTGTAGAATATTGTGAGAATATTGGGCAGATTATGCATATTTGGAGAAGGAGATGATTTAGGGACTTGCTCCCTGCCACTGGAAGATCGGGATTGGAGAATAAATGAGCACAACATCTAGAAATTAGGGAGAAATCTTGGATATATTCAAGGGGATTGTCCACCCTCCTTAACTCTCAAAGGCAACCAAAGGATCCTCATGAGATCCCCTTCAAGCAATTCGAATTCCAGAGGTAGCCAAGCAACTCAAGACCAAGCGCACTAAAGCCATAATTCACTTAGAGTCTCCAGCAAATCGAATTCCAAGAGGCAGCCAAGCAACTGAAGAAGAAGGGCACTCAATCTATGTTTACTTGGAGTCAAAGTGGACTCAATCACCATTTTCAATGGAGCTATTGGTAGCTTCCCTGTAGAATAAATAGAGCAGAGCTAGAGCTAGGAAGGAGTTAGTTAGTTAGCCAGTGAGTTGATTCTAGCCGATTCCATTTTCTTCTTCAATTCCATTCAAAACTTTTGCTGCAAGCTATAAGAATTTTGTTATTGAGACCTTCGAGATGTAATAAGATTGTATTCTTAATGCAATGAGTAGACATACTCCATTTTACTGATTTAATTCCAAAGAGCTGGGCTCGTGGGTTAGGGCCCAACCCATGTGCCTCAACTTCTCTATTGTTATTATCTTTTCCTTTCTATCATTTAGTTAGTTTTGCTTCTGCCATTTAGTTATATATGCTTCTGATAGTTTCAAGGCTGCTTAGTCTTTGCTTTCAGCTCGTTCTTATAGTTTTATTTGCTTAAGAGTAATAGAGTAGGGGAGAAAAACTCCAAAAGCTGTGGTCAAGCCTACCCCTCTCATATCTGTTAATAGATCTCGAGGAGGGCGAATCTTCCCACAGACCCAAAAATTGATTCTATTACGCCTCCATTCCTTCCTATTTTCTGCTTCTTTTTACTGTTGACCTTACCTTTTTCCTTAAACGCACTGAAGCCCTTCAACTCTGCCTTATTCCTTTGGTTTTTCCATTCACGATTACCTTACCTTCTTAAGGCAAAACACGTAAAAAAAACCATTCAAAACCCATTTAAACGCGACCTCTGCCTTCCTCCTCGGTTCTCCCACTACCGTACTTCGCCTATTCGTGAAATAACACTTCGCAGCTCTTACCTTTTGTCTTGAAGACTTACCGCTCTCCTTTGTCGATTTCCCGCCGTATTCCTTTGTTCTATCGATCGTCGTCACCTTACTCGTTTTAACGCAAAACGCTTGAAAAACTATTGAAACTCGACCTCCACATTTCTTCATAGAAACTCCTGCTATCGTACATCGCACTTCGCAAGCCACAACTTTTCCCCTTTCTCCATTACACTTACCGTTCCTATCTGTCGATTGCGATATTGCGATATCGCAGATCGCAAACTCCGCCACATCGCAAATCACATTTCGCACCTTTCCTCTTTTTTGTCAAAACTTACCACTTGTTTTCACCGATTGCAATATTGTGAAATCACAAATCACATCATTTACCTCTTTAGTTTAATACTTACCGCTCGTTTCGCCGATGCAATAACTTCGCCGCATCGCACATCACACTTCACAACATTTCCCTTCTCCCTTCAACACTTACTGCTCCAAAGTTGTGATATTGCAATTGCGATATTAGTCCCACCGCCACGTCACCTGTTGCACTTCACACTTAGCAGGATTTAACTCATCGCATTTCGCATTTCGCTCCCGCTCCTGAATTACATTTCCGCTATCCCTTTACTTTTGCGATATTGCGATTGAGACATCTCATATCACAACCTTTGCCTCCATCGCATTTCCGCCATCGCATATTTCACATTATTCCTCTCCAAAGCCATTTGTGTGCCATATTATAAGGTTTAAACCCCCGATTTCCACTTATAAGCTATGTTTCATGTGCTAAGCCCTCCATTAACCACTTTTTCCCTTTTCTTTCCTCCAAGCTGCAAATCAACACTTTTTAAACTAGAATTAAGTCATGGATATCTTAGTTGGATGGATAGAAGCATGATAGATAGACCATAGGATAAGTAGAGTGCATTTAGCCGTTTGGCCAAGTTAAGTACGGTTTAGGATTAGTTTCCTTTCTGCTATTTGTTTTCTGCAAATTAAGTTAGTTTCCTTCATGACATTTCTTTTTAGCAATTTAATTTAGTTTCTTACAATAATTTCCTTCCTGCACATTAAATTAGTTTAATTTCTGCCATTTATTTTCAGCTAGTTAAATTAGTTTCCCTTCTTCCATTTCTTTTCTGCAAAATAAATTAGTTTCATTCTTGTCATTTATTTTCAGCAATTTAGTTTAGCTTCCTTTCTGACATTTCCTTTATGCAATTTAGTTTAGTTTCATTGAAGTGTGACAGACTTCACTCAGAACCCCTAGAAGTAGCACCCTTTCGTAGAGCGGAAGAGGATGACATGAATAGAATGCATCTGCTATGTATATAGCACTGTCACCTCAAATTTTGTATGAACCCCAAGTTGATAAAGTAAAGTAGGGCAGCCCCTGCGAGTTGCAGCACTCTTGGTGCAATGCCAGGGCTCACCACTTTTTGGCGCCGTTGGAGGGGAGGTGTCTAGTAGATGCTTTGATTTTGTTTTAGCATTATTTTATGCTTTCTTTTCTTTTCATGTCATTTCAGAAATATTGAAAAATACAAAAAAGAATATGATTTTCATGCCTAATAGTAGGGATACTTAGAATATTTGTTTTTTTTTAAATACTTCTCCAATGCCACCCCCCCCCTCCCCCCCACTTGACCACGTGGTGCAATAAGAACCACATCACCATAAAATTACGAAGGAAGAAGAGATGGATGAATATGATGACAATGAAGAAGATCTTATTGGGTTTCCCATTCAAGATATAGACATTAGTGTACCTATGAAGAACATCCCTCCATGTTTCCTTCCCAACTTCCATGGTATGAGGAAAGATGATCCGAAAACATTTCTCTTTGAATTTGAGATAATTTGTAGGTCTTATGGCTACTTATCACACATTCAAAAGCTGCGATTGTTTCCAGCAACATTGAAGGATAGAGATCTTAAATGGTTCATGAGTCTAGGTAATAATTCAATAAGATCATGGAATGATATGCAAAAGATATTTCTAGAAAAATGTAAAGATCGTGAACTTAGAGAAGAAATTTTTAGAATGAACCAAGAAGAAGATGAGAGCCTTGAGGATCTAAAAGAGAGGTTCATGTATAATGTTAAGAGGGAAAAATTGCATCATCTAGGATTTGACACACTAAAAACCCTCTTACTTAGAACAATTAGGGATGAGTGGATTGATCTCCTTAATCTCATGAGTTGAGGAGATATATACCAATTGTCATTTGAAGAAATTTGTGAAACATGCAAGCGCATATCAAGAGGAAGGGAAAGAGAAAGTGAATCAACATCAACATTGGTAAGGCAAGATGAACTTGGAAATTTGCTTGATAACTTTAAAAATAAATTCTTAGCAATCTAAGTGAACAAGTAGAAATGTTAAGAATAAAAAATGGGAAAAAAGAAAATGCTGATATTTTTGTTATCCATGCAGAATCATATGCTACTAAATGTTGTTCATCATTCCCCAGGTTTAAAGAAGTTTACCAAGAAGACAATGGAGCAAGGCAATCACCAAAGAAGCTATGTTATGTAGCTCAAAGGATACCCTAGCATCCTAGTAAACTTGATATGATGTACGGACCCACTTCAAAATTTCAAGCTTATTCACATCCATCTCAAACTAATTGGGACACACTCCCTCCTTAGTAACCTTGGCCATCTCAACCCTAAAACCAATCTTGGCAACATGGTTGGCAAGGTCCTTATTGGGAAAATCCACAATATCCTCAATATTTCCCTCCATATCCTCCATACCCAACCCCATGCTATCCCTACCATCCACCTCCACCACAACCACAATCTCAACCACATCCATCTCATATATCCACCCCCACTCAACTACATGTACCACCATTTCCAAACCCACACCATGAAGTATCTTATCCCACTTACAATGCTAAGGTACAACACTACTAAACATATCCTCTTGATCTAAATGGTTTGCATCTTAGTTAAAGAAAGGTATTGCAAAGAAGAGATTTTCTCAATGTCGTTGAAGGAAAACATCAAGAATAAGAAGATCCAAATGAGGAGATCAAAAGATCAAGGGCTGCACTTGATGAAGAGCCGAAATTAGAATCAGATGTTGAGAAAGTTCCCTCATATTTACCAACATTTCCTCCATGTGTTCAAGAGAACAATTAGCAAAAAGAGGAAGATTTGAATGTCATAATAGAAGAGGAAATCCAAGGTGATCCAACTCAACAAGTGGACCAGGGGCATCACAACTATATTGACATATGGTTCCAAACATCGATCAAGTTGCAACAACACACTCTTCTCCAATAGTACTCGATATAATCCCAGTCAAACCAATTCATCTCTCATATTCAGGTACATGTGAGCGCATGTATTCTAAGTGTGCACATGATTTTATCTGTCATCTTTTTGTGTACATGGCTCCATTGGAAGTACTCCTATACTTGAAAAAGTTTTTTTTTTTTTTTTTTTTCAAGTAGAGTAGGAAAGTGAAAAAAAATAAAAAAAGAAGAAGAAGAAGAAGAAAAAAGGAAAATAATAAAATCTGAGGTGAAAACCTCTTTTGAGGCATCTGAGATTAGCTCACTGATTGAAAACCCCCATGAGGCAGTCATTGGGTGGAAAATAGAGAGAGGAAAAAAAGATATCCTAGGTGAAAACCTCCCTTGAGGCGCCTAGGCAGACCTACTAGTGGAAAACCTCATTGAGGCAGCTAGTAGGATGTATTCTAAGTGTGCACATGATTTTATCTGTCATCTTTTTGTGTACATGGCTCCATTGGAAGTAATCCTATACTTGAAAAAGTTTTTTTTTTTTTTTTTTTGCAATTAGAGTAGGAAAGTGAAAAAAAAAGAAAAAAAGAAGAAGAAGAAGAAAAAAAAGGAAAATAATAAAATCTGAGGTGAAAACCTCTTTTGAGGCATCTGAGATTAGCTCACTGATTGAAAACCCCCATGAGGCAGTCATTGGGTGGAAAAGAGAGAGAGGAAAAAAAGATATCCTAGGTGAAAACCTCCCTTGAGGCGCCTAGGCAGACCTACTAGTGGAAAACCTCATTGAGGCAGCTAGTAGGCCTTAAAAAAAATGTATTTCTCCATGTATCTCTCTCTAATGAATGAAAGTGCTCTCCAACCTTTGCAAGCAGAAAAACAACAAGTTGGCACAAAAAGAAAATTTGGTCAACACTTTAGTCAAAGGTAGTCAAACTTGGACTTCCTCCTCCTATGCTCAAAAGCTCCAAAAGGACCTCAAGTAGATTATCATATGCCACTTCAAAACAACTTCAACAACCATATTAGTAGCAGCTTCAATATCACATGAAAAAACAAATCAATGGTAAGGCTAAGGTATGCAATCATCTAACCCTTTCTTTGAATCTATTTATGCTTAATAAAACATTAAAAAGTGTGAGCAGCCTTATCTAGCAACTAGCCTCACCTTTTCCACCAAGAAAAGGAACAAGACAAAAGTAAAAAGGACTTGAGAAAGTGGGAAGTAAGAAACTCGTTGTAATAGAGGACAAGGAGTGCCAAGGGTGAACTCAATTTTTTTTTTTTAACTGAAACGTTTATAGGATTTTTATTTATCTGGAAACAAATGGGACTTTTTCGAGCTGTCCCCAAATACAATGCAGATTTCTAAACTCTGCCGCTTTTCCTCTATTACAATCTTCAGGGCATTTGTACAAAACTGTTTTTGTTAACAAAAATAAGCCCTTTCATGATAGCACTACCTTTGTTTGCCATTTGATCCGCTTCACTATTTAAATCCCTGAGTATATGATAAAATTTACAGCTGTCAAAGTATTGAAGAAATTTTTTCAGTCTTTCCAAAGTTTTGTTGAGGCTGGGATTATTGAATCGATCCCCCTTGTTTAAATTTTTTATTATTAACTCTGAATCTCCGAAGACTTGCAGATTTTTCACACCTTTGTCTCTTGCAATTTGGCAGGCTTTGAGAAGCCCTAGGAGCTCAGCTTGATTTTTGGACTTCTGGCCTAATCCCCAGTAGAAGGTGTCTTTAGAGTAACCGTCCGGAGAGTAGATGACTCCCCCAGCTCCAGCTGTCCCTGGATTCCCTTTAGACGCCCCATCAAAGAAGACTGAGGATATTTTTTGAGACCTCCACCATTTTTGGAAGTAATCCTCTTTATCTCTTAAGCGCCATTCCTGTTTATCGCTTTGTGGTTTAGGATAGTTTCTGCTCGGATAAGGCTCTAGTGTGCCTAACCACATCTTTTCTTCAGGCAGAAGCAAAGAGTCTTCTTTTAAATACTGCTGTTGTGTTGCTTCCATCAGAAAGGCCTTAGATTTTGCAGCTATTTGCAGCGGAGAGTGTCTCACCTCTTGAAATATCTGATGGTTACGTGCCAACCAAATCTGCCAGCAAACATATTTGGGTATCGCTGTCCAAATTCTGCTCTAGATTGATTTTTGAGGAATATGATGGGGGTAATGGTGCCTCCAAGAGGCAAAAAGATCAGCTGCAGAGTTAAAGGATGGTACAGGAGTCTGCAAGTCCATTAAGATGAGCGCCCAAACTTCTTTTGCTACACTGCAATCCATAAAAAGATGCTGGGATGTTTCTGAATTGTTTTTGCACATAGCACACCTATGTGGGCCTGTTATATTTCGTTTCTCCAGATTGTCTCCCGTGAGTATTTTGTTATGAATCACAGTCCAGCAGAAGAAATTTACTTTTGGTGTGGCAAATGAATCCCAAACATTTTTCCAGACAATCGGAGGGTGGTTACTATTTCTTGTACCCTGCAGAGCGCTATAGCCAGCAGCAGTTGTGTAGACGCCAGATTTGCCCCATCCCCAGCAATCTTTTGAGGTTCTGTGTACAGGGGCAGCGTCCTCCAATCTATCTTCTAGCAGAGTTTGTTGATGATTCAATCTGTTCGGGACTCCATGGAGATCCCAACCCTCCCATTCCCCACGCTTGTTCCATTTCGACAGATCATAGAGACTTTTGACATCAGCGCGCTCCAACCACGATCTTAGATCTGTTATATCCGCGTGATCTGCTAAGGGAGCGTTCCTCATTATGCTGTCCGTCCACAGATTGATGTGTTTTCCGCTTCCAGGGATTCGATACATTTGTTTGATGAAATGTTTACTGCTTTTACAACACAAACTCCAGAGTTGCGTGCTATTGGCTGTGGGCATGTGTATTACGTTGCTGAGATCTTTGCTGACTCCATATTTTGATCGCAGTGTAATGCTGACAGGATGAGTTGGTTCGTGGATCAATTTCCACAGGATTTTGCCTCCCAAGGCTATGTTAACAAGCTGGGGATCTCTTATCTGCAGTCCCCCCTCCTCCTTCGTTCTCTTTACAACATCCCAATTCACCAGATGTATTCTGTTTTCATTGCCTTTCCCACCTTGCCACAAAAAATCTCTGAGTAGTTTGGAGATCTGCTCCATAACATTTCGAGGAGCCAGAAGGAAAGCAGCCTGGAAAATTGGGAGCGCTGACAGCACCGATTTAATCAAGATGACTTTGCCGCCCTTAGTCAACCAGTAACCCCCCCAAGCTGCAATCTTGGTTTTAATTTTTGAGATTATTTCACTCCATAGAGCTCTTTTATTTATTCCAGAAATAATGGGCAGGCCAAGGTAATTGAATCTGTCCCAGATTGATTGTCCTTTGAACCCAAGAATGGAAGTTATGCCTGCGAGTTCTTGGTGATCAATATTCCAACTGAAAACTTCGCTCTTGCTGTCATTAACCGCCGCACCAGAGACTCTGCAGTAGTTTCTGAGGACAGTGTCGAATGCTCGAGCAATTCTTGTGGAGGCTCCACCTAAGAAGAGAGAATCATCTGCAAATAGTGCATGATTCGAAGGCTCAGCTCCCATTGAAGGTTTGAGGCCTGGTAAGGTACCTGCAACTTTTTCTGCATTGAGCTTTCGACTTAATGAGTCTGCCATAATAATGTACAGATAGGGGGAGAGAGGGCATCCCTGCCTTATTCCTCTCTTTGCTTGGAAGAAATTTGTTGGACGTCCGTTGACAAGGGGAGCGATCCATGGATTGTCAATGCAGGCTTTGATTAGCTGAACAAAAAAGGGCGAGAAGCCAAATGTAAGGAGAACTTTGCTAAGGAATGTGCGGTTGACTCTATCAAACGCATTTGCCATGTCTAATTTTATCACCATTCCTTTCTCTTTCCGATGTCTGCTGGAGTGGATTATCTCCTGGACCTGGATTACATTGTCCAGAATATGTCTACCTTCCACGAAGCCACTTTGGGAGTTGGAGATCACCCTTTTTAAAAGTGGCTTGATTCTGTTTGCTAACAGTTTGGCCAGAATTTTATAAGACGCATTACACAACGAAATAGGTCTGAATCTGGAAAAAGTTTCAGGATTGGTGTCTTTGGGGATTAATGCTAGGTAACTGGAGTTGGTTCCTCCGCCTAGCTTGGATTTTGTCATAAATCCTCTTATCATTTTCTGCAGATCTGCCTTGATAATATGCCAACATGTTTTAAAGAAATGGATTATGAATCCATCGGGCCCAGGTGCCTTATCCGCCTCCATGGCCCAAATTACATTTATGATTTCCTCCTCCGTTATGGATCTGCAGAGGATTGCATTTTCTTCAGGGCTGATGAGATTGGGTATGTTTGAAAGAAATGCAGCAGTTTCCTCATCATTACTTTGAGCATCTGCACTGTAGAGGTTCTGGAAGTGAGCTTCAGCAGCTGCCTTGACTTGATTGTATCCTTTGCAGACTTGACCATCTGCTGTTTTAATTTCTGCTATATAATTCCTTGACAGTCTTGCTCTGTATTGCCTATGGAAGAAAGCAGTATTCCGATCCCCCGCCTTTAACCACAGACTTCTAGATTTTATTCTCCAATATTCTTCTTCCTTTCGGAATGAATGATATGCTGATCTTTGTCCTTTTATTTCTGTTTCCAATAATTCTGTTGTGATATCTTTACTTTCCATGTCAGTTTGCAGGGTTTGCAATGAATGAACTGCCTCTTTTCTTTGTTCAGGAGGAGTTTGGGTTGGTTTCTTGATCCAATCTTTCAAGGCTTGTTTAGTAGCTTTTAAATTTTGCTCCCAAACGTAACTAGAGGATCCATTGATGGGTTTAGACCACGCTTCTTTCACTGTGTCAAAGAAACCCTCTCTTTCAATCCATAGTGGACTGAAATGAAAAGGAATGGGCCCAAGGTCTTCTTCCTCTTCTAAGAGTAGCTGAATTGGCTTGTGGTCGGAAGTAAGATTGGTACTATGATTTTTTTATTCATCATAATGGAGCTTTGCACCAGGAAGCGGTCTAGACGAGCAGAGATATGATCCGATCCAGAGCGATTATTGGACCAGGTGTATATGCCACGAACTGGGTTAAAATCCAACAGATCCCAGCTCAGAGAGATCTCCTTGACCATGGGCAGCATGGGGTCTCTGCTGCAAATTCCCCCCCTCTTCTCTTTTGCTTTCATTACTATATTTAGATCACCTGCTATAATGATATTGGTGGGGGAGGATAAATCTAAAAAGGCAGAGAGACTGTTCCAGCATTCTCTTTTTTCAGTGTAAGAAATTGGGACATAAAGATTGAAAAGAGAGACATATAACTTACTTGCTTTGTGTTTCAACTCGGTGAAGATCCAATGCTGAGTTTCATGGGAGTTATTCAGCTGGAAAAGGTCTTCAGTCCAAAGAGTTGCCAACCCCCCGGATGTACCCCTAGCACTGACTGCTTTTCCTGTTCTTTTTTGCCACTTTGATCTACTGATCTCTAGAAGGGCCTGCCCTTCTATTTTTGTCTCTTGGAGCATGAGAATGTCTGAGGGCTCAGCTTTCAAAAGGTCTTTAACAGCCTCGATTTTGGAGGGGTTCCCCAGCCCTCTACAGTTCCAAGAGACTAGCTTCATTATTTATTATTTTGATGGATGTGGCCTCCCTTAGAGGGCCTTGGTCTGGTATTTCGTCCGATAGACATTTCTATTGTGGGCTGACTTCCCTGCGTTTTGAGTCTTTCTGCCTCCTCCTCCCTCTTTTCCTTTCTGGATTTTCTTCCCGCTTTTTTTGATGGGCGCTTGAATGTTTCATCCTCCGATGACTCCGAGCTCTCCATTGGTTTTTTCCTTGCTATATCCGCATATGATAGGTTGGTGGGGCTGCCTTGATTGGTGTCACTCTGAGTTGCTTCCTCTCCCTCATTGTTTGTAGGTGGAGTTTTTTCTTGTTCCTCATTCTCCTGTGTTGAATTAACTTGATGAGTCTGTTGAGCACTTGCTGTCCCATTTGGATTCTGTTGAGCACTTGCTATCCCATTTGGGGTCTGTTGAACACTTTCTGTCCCATTTGGAGTCTTTTTAGCACTTGATGTCCCATTTGGATTTGCTTCCTCTACTAGGTTTATTTTAGATCTGCTAGTTTCTCCATTCTTGTTGCCTTTTCCTGTGCCCCTTTTTGAGTTTACATTTTTCTGAACTAGGGTCCATTGATCCCCGTTTTGTTTGTCCACTTGTTCCTCCACCTTTTTCTTGCAGTGCTTTGCAAAATGACCGTGTCCGTGGCAATGTCTGCACTTGAATGGCAGCTGCTCGTAGTCCAAATATTGTACATACGTCCAACCAACTACTGTAAGTTTAATTTCTTCCGGTAGCCCTTCTTCCAGATCCACTTCGACGCAGATGCATGCACAGGAGTATTGGTCCTTCCTAGCAGCTTGGTCTATGTATTTTCCCAGAGCATTCCCTATGATCTGGAGAGTATTGTGGTTCCAACAGTGGAGAGGCAAGTGGGGAAGCCTAACCCAAATCGGGACAGCCGAGGGAACGTCTTGAGTGGGGTCAAAATCAGGAGACCATTTGTTTAGGTAAAGGCCCTGAGGGCCCATGAAGTAAGGTCCATTTCTGAAAATCAATCCTTTATCGTCGGGGTTTTCGAAGACAAAAACAAAGAAGCCCTTACCTACGAAGTAACTTTTGACTCCTTTGATGAGAGGCTTCCAGTTTCTATGAGTCCACTCTTCGACCGATTTTGGCGAAGGCCAGAGGCCTGTAAAATGGCCTATGAGGCCTCTTTCAGCCAGGTTCAGAGCATCTTTGCAAGTGTCTTCTTCGGGGAGAGCCACTGATGGGATAGAGTCCATCTTCTTAAAAAACCTCTGCAGAGACGCAGAAAGAGGGCGCTTTGTGCCAGAAGCAACTAATTATTTGAAGGCCAAAACCTCCGGAGGTAGAGGAGGGGGAGCAGACACCCCATCAATATCCATGATTCGATCTCCCACTGGGAAGGCCGAGCAGAGAGGCGCAAGACCCAGTCACTCTGGAACGGCCATCTGCGCACACAGCACGAGGAGGTAGAGCAGGGGGGCCGGAGACAACCCCCGGACAGGGCAGCAACAAATCAGACAGCGAAAGATCGAACCCTGCAACAAAGCTCCAAGCAGAGGCAGGAAAACTCCAACGGAACAGAGCCTGGGCGCCGCTCCAGCAGCCCAGAACGCCGTGCCAAGCAAACCAGATTCAAACCTAACTCAGGAATGCAGGACAAATAGTTTTTGTGAACTCAATTTAAAAAAAAAAGAAAAAAAGAAAAAAACTAAACTACTGTGACTTTACTTTGCATGCAATAAAAAGAAAAGAGAGAAAAAAAAAAAAAAAAAAAACAAAAGGTGGATCCACCACCTCTTTGCATGCAACACAAATTTACTTAATGCATCTGAGGACCTCCACGAAGCACCTACAAGAAGAATTGCAACAAGAAGAATGGAAAGAAGATTAGCAGAAGAGAAGTGCATGGGCCAATAACACAAAAAATGAAATAAGCAAGCATGCAGGGAAGACCATAAGGCAAGGAGGATGAATAGGTTGCTCAGAGGATGAGAAATAGTTTCAGTAGGGAGGTGATGATGGGCCTCAAAATTAGACATAAATTAAGGCCCATCTAACCTTTCTTAGGCCCATCTACCTCTCTTATGCACATAAAAGGATATATTAAATCTCTCCTTCTACAGTTAATAATGCTTTCTTATGATTTAATATTTCCTTAGGAAGGTTTAAAGGTAATTGCATATTTGTGCCTAATATTGGTTATTTTTGTAGAATATTGTGAGAATAATGGGTAGATTATACATATTTGGAGAAGGAGATGATTTAGGGACTTTTTCACTGCCACTAGAAGATCAGGGTTGGAGAATAAATGAGCACGATATCAGGAAATTAGGGAGAAATCTTGGAGAGATTCAAGGAGATTGTTCACCCTCCTTAACACTCAAAGGTAGCCAAAGGATCCTCATGATATCCCCCTCCAAAAATTCGAATTCCAGAGGCAGCCAAGCAACTCAAGACGAAGTGCACTCAAGCCATACTTCACTTGGAGTCTCCAGCAAATCGAATTCCAAGAGGCAAGACGAAGGGCACTCAATATATGTTTACTTGGAGTCAAAGTGGACTCAATCACCATTTTCAAGGGAGATATTGGTAGCTTCCATGTGGAATAAATAGAGAAGAGCTAGAGTTAGGGGGGAGTTAGTTAGTTAGCCAGTGGGTTGATTCTAGTCGATTCCATTTTATTCTTCGATTCCATTCAGAACTTTTGCTACAAGCTATTAGGATTTTGCTATTGATACCTTCATGATGTAATAAGACTGTATTCTCAATGCAATGAGTAGAAAAACTCCATTTTAATGATTTAATTCCACAGAGTTGGGCTCGTGGGTTAGTGCCCAACCCATGTGCCTCAACTTCTCTGCTGTTACTATCTTTTCCTTTCTGTCATTTAGCTAGTTTTTCTTCCGCCATTTAGTTAGATCTTCTTTTGATAGTTCATGGCTGCTTAGTCTTTGCTTTCAGTTCCTTGCTGTAGTTTTATTTTCTTATGAGTAATAGAGCAGAGGAGAAAAACTCCAAAAGCCGTGGTCAAGCCTACCCCTCTCATCTCTGTCATTATAGCTCGAGGAGGGCGAATCTTCCCACAGACCCAAAAACTGATTCTGTTATGCCTTCATTCCTTCCCGTTTTCCGCTTCTTTTTACTGCTGCAATTACCTTTTTCCCTAAACGCACTAAAGCCCTTCAACTCCACCTTCTTCCTTTGGTTTTTCCATTCACGACTACCTTACCTTATTAACGCAAAACAAGTAAAAAAAAGACCATTCAAAACCCATTTAAACACGACCTTTGCCTTCCTCCTCGTTTCTCCCGCTACCATACTTCGCATGTTTGTGAAATTGCACTTCACAACTCTTACCTTTTGTCTTGAAGACTTACCGCTCTCCTTTGCCGATTTCCCGCCGTATTCCTTTGTTTTATCGATTGCCGTCGCCTTACTCATTTAAACGCAAAACGCTTGAAAAAACATTGAAACTCGACCTCTGCCTTTCCTTATCGAAACTCCTACTACCGTACATCGCAATTCGCAAACCACAACTTTTCCCCTTTCTCCATTACACTTACCGCTCCTATCTGCCGATTACGATATCACATATCGCAGATTGAAAAATCTGCCGCATTGCAAATCACATTTCGCACCTTTCCTTTTTTTTTTTTTGGTCAAGACTTACTGCTTATTTTCGCTGATTAAGATATTGCGAAATCGCAAATCGCATCGTTTACCTCTTTCGTTTAACACTCACTGCTCATTTTACCGATGCGATAACTCCGCCACATCGCACATCACACTTTGCAACATTTCCCTTCTCCCTTCAACACTTACCGCTCCAACGTTGTGATACTGCAATTGTGATATCGGTCCCACTGCCACGTCACTCGTTGCAGGATTTACCTCATTGCATTTCACTCCCTCTCTTGAACTACATTTCTGTTATCCCTTTACTTTTGCGATTTGTAATTGCGACATCACATATCGCAACCTTTACCTCCATCGCATCTCCGCCATCGTATATTTCACATTGTTCCTCTCCAAATCCATTTCTACGCCATATTATAAGGTTTTATAACGTTTAAACCCCCGCTTTCCACTTCTAAGCCCTATTTCATGTGTTAATCCCTCCATTAACTACTTTTGCCCTTTTCCTTCCTCCAAGCTACAAATCAACACTTTTTCAATCAAAATTAAGTCATGGATAGCTTAGTTGCATCGATAGAAGCATGATAGATAAACCATAGGATAAGTAGAGTGCATTTAGCCGTTTGGCCAAGTTAACTATGGTTTAGGATTAGTTTCCTTTCTGCTATTTGTTTTCTGCAAATTAAATTAGTTTCCTTCATGTCATTTCTTTTCAGCAATTTAATTTAGTTTCTTATAGTCATCTCCTTCTTGCACATTAAATTAGTTTCATTTCTGCCATTTATTTTCAGCAAGTTAAATTAGTTCCCCTTCTTCCATTTCTTTTCTGCAAAATAATTTAGTTTCATTCTTGTCATTTATTTTCAGCAATTTAGTTTAGCTTCCTTTCTGTCATTTCATTTATGCAATTTAGTTTAGTTTCATTGAAGTGTGACAGACTTCATTGAGAACCCCTGGAAGTAGCACCCTTTCGTAGAGCGGAAGAGGATGAAATGAACATAATGCATCTGCTGTGTATGTAACACTATCACCTCAAATTTTGTACAAACCCTGGGTTGATAAAGTAAAGTAGGGAAGCCCCTGGGAGTTGCAGCACTCTTGGTGCAATATGAGGGCTCACCAGTATACATGGGTCACTTTACTGTGTATGGAGATACTTTCGAAGAAGTTATGGGAAATCTAGAAAAAGTTCTTATTAGGTGTAAAGAAGAAAACCTTTCATTAAGCCATGAAAAATGTTTTATGATGTTCAATGAAGGTATTGTTTTAGGACACCATATTTCAGGTGATATAATTAAGGTGGACACATCTAAGGTAGATGTTATTTCTAAAATTTCAATTACTATTTGTCAAAAATATGTTTTCTCGGATTTACTGGATATTATAGGAAATTCATAGAAAACCTCACAAAAATAGCCTCTCCACTTTTCAAACTTCTTACAAAGGATTGTGAATTTGCATGGAACTTTGATTGTCAAAAATCATTTGAAATAAATAATTATTGAAGCACCAATTTTAAGAGAATCAAATTAGTCTCTCCTTTTTCACATTTCCACTGATGCTTTAGATACAACTTTAGGGGCTGTATTGGGACAAAATGATTTGAATCCTTATGTTATTTATTACACAAGTAAAAATTTGACTCCAACAGAGTTAAATTATACTATGAGTGAAAAGGAGTTTTTAATCTTTGTTCATGCCATTAATAAATTTCGTCACTATATCACTAGTTATGAAACTTTTATTCATAACCAATAATAATAGCAACATGATGATTGTTATTATTAGAGGAATTCAACATCATTATTCTTGATAGACCAAGGAAAGAAAAATAGTTGCTGATTTCCTTTCTAGAATACCAAACAATAAAATTGATGTTCATGTAAGAGATAATTTCCCTAATGAGTATCTTTTTGCAGTATCTACTAAATTGCCTTGGTTTGCAAATATTTCCAATTATTTAGCTACATGAAAATTTCCATCTCAATTGTCAACAAAATAAAAATAAAAAGTTATCGAAACTAATGCATCATATTATTGGATAGATGGAGAATTATACAAAATTGGACCTAATTTGATCATTCAAATATGTGTTCAAGAAGATGAAGTACCAGAAATTCTAAAATCTTGCCATGATGAGCCATGTGGAGGACATTTTGTTGATAAAAGAACTGCATACAAAATCCTTCTTTTGGGATATTAATGGCCATCTATTTTCAAATATGCCAAGGAATATGTCAAAAGATGTGATAGTTGTAAAATAAATGGAAAACCAGTGCCATCAAATGAAATGCCTCTACAACCACAGGTACTTGTGGAATCTTTCAAAAAATGGACTTTAGATTTGGTGGGACCTATAAATCCTCCTTCGATACAAAAAAGGCACATACTTGTTTGCACAGATTATGTCACAAAATGGGTAGAAGCTAAACCTCTATTATTTGCAACTGAAAATTTTGTAGTTACATTTCCTTTTTAGGATATCTTAACTCGTTTTGATGTTCCAAGAGAAATTGTAACAGACCAACGTATCCAATTCACATCAAATTTGGTGCAGAAGATGATGGAGAAGTATAAGATCAAACACCGAAAGTCCATAAGCCAATGGGTAGGTGGAATCTACCAACAAAGTGCTTGAAGCAATTTTCACCAAGACTGTGCATTTGCATAGAAAGGATTAGGCAAAAAAGCTTCCATAAGCATTATGGGCATATTGAACCGCATGGAGAAATACAACTAGACATACTCCTTATGAGCTTGTTTATGGGAAGCAAGTTTTGTTTCTAATAGAATTCCAGGTGGAGACCTATATAACAATTGCTAAATTGGACCTTGAGTTATCATAATCTCAAAAGCAAAGACTAGCACAATTGAATGAGATAGATGAAATCGGACAAGATGATATTCAAAGAACTAACATAGTGTAACAACAAAGATAAAAATGGCATGATAAGTTCATCAAAGCTAAAAATTTCAAATAAGGTGTTTGGGTTCTTCTTTTTGGTTCAAAGTTTAAATATTTTCAAGGAATTTTTCAAACTCATTGGCTTGGTCCTTATGAGATCGATACTATTTTTGACAATGGAGTAGCCAAAATCAATACTATTGATGATGAACAAATTAATTTCCTTGTTAATGGTCATAGATTGCTATTGTATCATAAACCACTAAAAAGGGAAGAATTTTTTAAGTATTTGCAAGAAAATTCTGAATTTAAGTTGATCAAGAAAGGAGATATTTCTTCTCACTCTTCAACTTCATTGTAATTTATTAAAAAAAGAAGAAGATATATATATATATATATATATTGACACACACACACACATGAAAACCAACTATGTTGGCATGTTTATACATAAAATCTTAATTGAAAACCAAGATCTCTTGGTAGTTTAGATTTTCAAAAATCCCCTCTTTATTGTCCATATTTCCTTTTATCCTTCTTTTTCTAAATTTTCAGATGGTCAGCTACATCCATAAGATCAAAAATTTCACTGATTATTCATTACAACAATGGAAGCATCAAAGAAGTCTTTTCCTGATCAAAGTCTGAAAGATGACAAGCATAAACAAAATTCCTATCATTTTGCAGCTAATTTATAGTTCTGCGACCATGATTAAATTCTACAATAAGAAGAACATCAAAGTAAACATGAAAGAAAAGGTATGTAAGAATGTTGAAGTTATATTTCATATAAGAACTTATATTTTAATATGGATGAATATATCAAAAGAATGAAGAACTTTGTGAATTCGTTACATGACCGTTATTCCATATCTCCTCATCATTACACTGCCAGTCACATCAAAGTTCGATTAGGAATTGAATACATAACGCCTGTCCCAGATCTAGGAAATTGTGAAGGTACAATATGATATCTTCCATAATTACCTTACCATGCCATCATAAATTTATCACATCTCCATTTCACCTATTCAAATTCACATTTCGCTTACTCCTTTCAAATGCTTACTCCTCCATTAACCCTTTTAAAAGCTTACTCCTCCATTAACCCTTTCAAAAAGCACAATCGAGGCTGAGACTTCTTCGCACCATGAAAACGCTTGTTCGTTATTAGCCAAATGGGGTAAAATCCCTCCAAGCATATCCAAGGGCCAAGGAGAAACCACAATAGGTGGGATGGCTCCATTTTTTCGAGAAATTCGATGGGTTTGAAACAAAAATCACAAAAGCTTTCGTCCGAGATTTTGTTGGAGTGGAATCAGAAATAGGGGACATTAAAATCATCCTCACAAAATCCATTATAGAATATGCAGCAAAACTACCTGGTAACAGAGAAAGTTGGTTCAAAAACAGAAAAATAAAGGAGAATGATTGGGTTCACTTCCTAAAAGAACCAAGTATGGACTTGTGTTGGTTCAAAAAGATGACTGTTAAAGGTAACCTTAATGCTTCACATTAATCATCAACCGAGGGCAAGTCTGTTTACTTCAAGAGTGCAAGCAAAGTACATGCGAGTGAAGTCAGAGGTCAATTACTCTAAATTGTTGCAAGAAATATTATTTAATTCTCAAAGTTCAATCAATCAATTCAAAAGTAAACTATAAAATACTTCACACTAATCGAAGGATGAAATTCTAATATAATATGTTGCAGAAAGTAAACACACAATGCTGAAATTAAAGATATTTTGCAATTGAACAACAAGCTTAATGAATTGAACAACAATAGAAAATGAATACTTAATAATTGAACAACAATCATCTATTAACATTTTTCAATGGAATTCTCTATAATTCAATTAATAGCAACCTTCAGAATTGAACAACAACTCATACATTCACACTTGCAATGGAAAAACTCAAGAAATAATCAATGTGCAAAATTGAACAACTACTTAATCACACCGAAATCAATCTAATGAATGTAAAATACATCACTCAATAGTAAAAGAATATTAATGACAAATTCGACTGAATTTAAAATGAAATTGTAACACGCCACACTTGCGATTGCTGAATTGAATGGTAATTCTACAAAGCGTAAAGGATAATTAAATTGAACGAATCAATAAGTAGAAATATAACAAAAAGTAGCAGGAGAACTCCTAGGGACCAGGCCCGTAGCCTCCAGAAGTCTTCTGCCAAGAAATAATCAGAATCTGCTTATAATAAATACTCTAACTATTTCATTAATCGATAAAACGAGTACATCATCATGAGTTCACAAACTCTGTCTGAATAAAATGTTTATTACAAAAATTACAATACACGGGAAAAAGCTCTTTGTCCTCTTTCACCTCCAGCTTTTTATAACTTAAAGGAGAAATAAAACAGAGAATAATGAACCCTCAGGATGAGGAGATCTTGATTCTTCATAGTCATCAGCCGAATGCTTCAAAGATAGTCGTGTATTTTCATCTCTTGCTAATTTTCAGGAACCAGATGCGATTGCATTTGCTTTTCTTGACTGTTGCCGTTTGGTTGTTTGGTCAGCAGTTAGTCTGTTCAGATTCCCTATCAATAAAGACAAAAAAAGTTAGTTTTTTATACTATTAAATACATTCTTTATTAATAATTCATTTTACTCGACTTTTACATTATTCTCCTTTGAACTACTTGTAAAATGAGGGAAAACATATAAAAGTTAATAATAAATCACGCTAAAGACAAGGGTAAAATGTACCTTTTCCTCGGCCTAATATACTCCACTGCTTACCTTTTTGCATGTCCTTGTGCAAACAGATGATTGAGGTGTAGCTGAGTTAAGGAATATGCATGATACTCTTCTTTCTTGTAAAGTTTAAAACCATGCTTTTGTTTCACTTTTGCAAATGGTAAGTTTGTATGCCCCTCTGGTAATTCATAATCATGGTGGTAGTCTTCAGGAAGATACTATATGATGGGGCATCTATATCTGCATCCTATCCATGTAGGACCCATGTTTAAAATTAGATTACTATACAGATGAAAACGAGAAGCAACAAATTCGAAATTCATGTGACCAAATGGCTCTCTATTCTTAACATTATTGGTAGAGGCTTGCCATCTTTGTTTAGCTGCTAATAAAGCTTCTTCCTGAATATCCTGGAAGTATGTTTTCCCATTATGTACAATATCTTTGTGAATTGGCCCTAGCTTGGCTATCACTCATTCTCTTTGCATAAAATTCTTATGTTGAGTAAATAAGTGTAGGGGTTTTGTAGGTTCCCCTCCGATCCATAGATCTAACCCATGTTCTCTTTTCTGGAATATATTGTAGGATTTATCCCATCTAATATGGTTTTTAGCAAAAGACAGAAAATCTTGAAACTGAAGGTCCCCAATGAAGGGGCTAGGGTTACTGTCTCTTTCCTCTTCTAAAACGAAATTGTGCAAGTATAATTCGCACAGAAGGTGTTGGACCTGTTTATCCTGATCATTACAACAATGGACAAACTCTTCAATGGATTTAAATGTAGTAGGCTTCCCTGCTCTGACAACTTTGATCTTTAACAAAAAATAACTTTCTACCAGAAATAAGCCATAATTGGTGGCCGGTGCTATGCAAGACAACACATCTAAGTAAAGAGAACAAACAACACTACTTTGTTTCTTAGCCTATTCCAGTTGATCCTGTGCCCTTTTCACTTTTACTCTTTCTTCCCTATGTTAGTAAGAATCTTTCGTTGAAGTGTACGAAAAAAGACCCTTTTAGCTGTGCATAACAAACAACCCTAACATCAAAAGATAACTGCTAATATCTTCAGATCTGCAGTTAGTTGATCAAGACAAATGCTGCAAAAATTCCAAATCTATGCATAAAAAGACATTAAGTAGTAAAAATAAGGTTTTTCTCCATACATCCAATAGACAAGACAAGAAAAATATTTTTGAAATAATTTTATATTAAGGGCACCTGTGAGGAAGACAAGAAAGGTGTTCCCAATTCTCCTCAATGGGATGGGTTCTTGAAAGTCCTCAGCGCTTCAGATCTAGAATTTCTCTCTCTTGTTGGTGTAGAAAACCTAGACAAACACAAAACTCAAAGGGAGCTCTCAAAGTGAATAATGGAAAATTTGACAATGATAATGGCTAAAAGTCAGACCAAGAGTATAGATCTAGAGTGATCTAATAGGCAACAAAATGTGACAAATGAATGGGAAAACCCTTCTATTTATAACAAAATAGTAGGTCATTCTAGATCTTGGTGCATGATTAAAATAATATTAACCAAATCTAGATCCACCTTTTATGAAATATTTTATTATATTTGTTGGAGGGAAAAGGCATTTGACTTGGGTCAAATCCCTTTATTTGTAAATAATAAATAAATAAATGATTTATTTATTATTTTAAGGAAGTGGTTGAATAATAATTAAATAAATAATTATTTATTTAATTATTTATAAATGATTTAGTCATTTTTAACAAGGAATATTATTTAAATAAGATTTAAATAATTATTCCTAGAAAATAATAAGATAAATAAGGATTTATCTAATTAATTTCCTTGTTTTGGGTTAAATATGACCAGGAATAATGATTAAATTATTGTTTAATTGATTATTCCATGAGGAAAATCAAACAAATATAGATTTGTTTAATATTTCCCTTTGGGGTTTCCTGTTTAGACCATAAAAAACCTAATAAATGTGTTTTATTAAGTTATTTTACATAGTGAAAGCAATTTTACTTAGGGTAAAATTGGTCTTACATGGTGTACTTGGGTCCATCTAATGATAATAGGTTAGATGACCAAAAAATGGTGTAACACCCTAAGTTGGGAAAAGGTCTCATCTTCTGTTGTAGTAAGGTCATTAAATCATTTTAGTGATGCCTGATGTTCTTGTAAAGACACTAGTTATTTCCGATACCGGACCAATTCTTGCTCCATTTGAATCAATTCATTATGGAACTTTCGATTGGCAGCTCTATGTACCAAAGGAGTATAAGAAGGTGTTTCCTCTATTTGAGTTTCTTTGTCTTCTGTAGGTATCAAATTAGTCTACACATAGACTTCAACAACATTTACCATTTGTGTGACAATATCTGTTTGGGTTTCCACGGTATCTACTGCCTTCCTAGGCTTCCAAGCCTTGTCTACCTCTTTCAACAATTCCCTTAACTGTTTCACTGTGTTTCTTAATTTTCGTCGTTTCCTGCGCATGTTTCTCAACTTAGCCCAAACTGATTTTTCCTTCAAAGGGGTTGGGGAAGATGCAGCAGTAGCTTCGGGTTCAAGAAGGGATGTGCCAGTATCAGGATTATCAGTTAATGAAATAATGTTTTCTTCAGGCGCTAAAGAGGTTGTGCCAACATTGATATCTAGGCTGGGTGGAGAAATATTTCCTTCAGGTGTCAGAGGAGCTGTATCAATACTTGTGTCTTGTTCTAATAAAAAAGTATCACCTAACTAGTTCCCAAACTCAGATGCTCTCTCTATATGGTCTTCCTTATTAAAACAGTCATTATCAGGCGGCGATAAATCCCTCAAGTCCTGCAATTCATCAATGGAAGGTAAGATTTTAGTGTGACTAGAACTGCCAACAGAGGCAGACTGGTTTGAAAAATCCCTTTGCTCCTCAATTTGTTCAAATGGGCTCCTAGCCTCACAAGATGTTCTCATTTGTTCTAATACTTGAGCCATTTCCTCCTTATAACCTTGTAAAGGTGAATTCTGAGGGCTCGAAGGGGGTGTATAGGATGGCCTTGTTTCATCTAACAATGCTAAGGTAGTTTGCTGAAGTTTTATCCTTTCAAGCCATCTCCGATTTACTATACTTGAGGTCGAGACACAAGTTCTCTTCCCTCTAGATTTATTAGGGACTGGGATACCTGTTCTTGGCCACTCAATTTCTGCTCTATCAAGGTTTTCTTCAGGGGTAGGTAGGGGAAGGATTGACAAATCTATCACATGCTAACTGATGTTTGTTTAACTTGTGAACAATAATCAATTTTATCAGGCCATGATGATTGACAACTGCCATAGGGTTTTTAACTTTCTTAATCCAAACAACAGTGTCATGCAATATAGAATTCAAGAAGAAAGGTAAATTAATTGAAATATTTTGTTTGAGCACAACTAACTATTTGAGTTGACGAGAATTTACCATGTCCTGGCGTCCATCATATGTGATATATATTTGGATGATGACTGCCAGTTCTTGCCAAGGCTGCTTCAAGGATGCAGGGTCGATACCTTTTCGTTTTCGTTCTAATTGCTCATCTAGGTCCTAATACACTAAAACTGCTTCTTAGATGAGGACATGTTTATCAGTCCACTTTTTCCCTTCCGTTGGAAGTCTGGAGACCTCAACAATTACTTTTTCGGAGACTGGTATGACTATGCCCTTAACTATGGTGTGCCCTTCCCACAGGTTCTGCAGAAATTCAATTGCTATGTAGCTTGTTCAAATATGAAATCCAACTAGATTATTGGAGAACCGTGCAAGCTAATTTTGTAGCTTGAAAGTTCTTAGGTTCATTATGAAGAGAGTTTCCACCCATAGCCACTGTGTTTTCGGAACTAGTTTCTTCACCCTTCTGCATGCGCTTCTCTCGGCTTTGTTAGTTAAAACAATACAAACACTGCATGCGGCTCTTATAAAATATATTATTAGAAATGTGATTGTATGATGTTAATGCAATGACTCTATTGTCCAATCAACTTATCCGAACAGAGTCTCATAATTAATTTTCATGCCTGTGTATTATAGATATTCACACCCCCTTCCATGAGAGAAGGGCGTCGACGACCGTTAAGCAGAAGAAAAGAGGAAAGGTGACAAAAATCATGAATGCACACGAAATAGAAGTCAGAGATTAGCAATCATCACAAATGTACATCGGGTGGACATGACCAAAAAGGGAGAAAAGCGGAGGAGCAATTATTATGAAAAAGATGTCCTATTTTGATGGCATAATATGACGGAAGCATGATAGGTGACATATTATGATTGATGTCGTTATCACTCAATTCGGTATAATGAAGATAATTCATCGAAAATCAAAGTTGATTATGCATATAGGTTAATGATAACAATTAATCAAATAATGCATTCGAATGGATCAATAGGAGATAGAAAACCTAATTGAATCATTCCTCGTAATAATTATCCTAATTAATTTTTATTATTCTCTATTAATAAAAATTAATTAATTAATAATATTATTGGAAAAAAAGTAGAAATTAATAAAGAATAGAATTAAATAATAAAAATGAAATAATATTAAATATGAAATAATCCATTTCATTACTAGTTTTATTAAATAATTATAAACTAATATTTTTAAAATTAATTAAAAGAGTGTTTAATTTATTACGTATAATTTATATTTTATTAATTAGGAATAATTATGAATCTTTATTAGTTACCATCTAGGGTTTTATTTCTTTAAATAAATTTTTCCTTAGATTTTAGTTTAATTAGGCTATTTTAATAAAAATTTAGAGAAATAAGAATTTTATAAAAAAAAAATTTATAGAGATAAATTTAGCAACATTTAGGTTTAGAAAAAAGAAAAAAAAGATATTAAATAAATATTTAATTATTAAAATTAAAATTGAATTAAATTGAATTATAATATTATATACTATTAAAATTATATTAATATTAAAAATTAAAATTAATTCATTAATAACATTTTTAGATCAAATAGATTAAAAAATTGCTAGATTAAATAGATTAACAATTTATTTAAACTATTTTAATTTTAATTTTTTAATTTTTTTAAATGAGTTTAGTAGTATTATTAATAGGTGATATTAAAAATTAATAATAATATTATGTACTATTAAATTTGATTTATAAAATTAATTTATTAAAATTTAGATTAAATAGATTAATAATTTTAGTTCTTGTCGGCCCATGTCATTTTGCATCTTTCACTGTTTATAACCTTAACTTGTGCGTCCTTCTTTCACTCTTCTTTCTCATCTTGTCCTGAAGATGGATCCCCGTTGGGATTCAAAATGCCGACCAATGTTTTTCGATACAGTGGATAATCCGGAGACTATTGCAATGAATGATAACCACATAAGCCTAAAAACCATAGATAGGGGTATGTAAAAATAATTGTCTGTTGTAAAAAATACTCCAATACCACAAGCAGAGCCACTGCTACTAGCAAGCATCCATAGCCTCGAAAGGGTTGTTGTTTTAACCCTAAAAAATGAGCCATAATCCTCTATTTAAAAGGTAGACACTTTGCTTGTTTTGTGGAGAGGCCACTATGCTGGTATGGTAGCCAGATAGTCATAGTGCCACTCCCGGGGATTTAACGGAGTGATCAGGCCGGCTCGTGATGAGACCTCCTGTCCTTCACGCAGTTTTAGCTGTCGACAAGGTCACTACCCTGGTGTGGTGGCCATTGTGGGAATTTCACCTATTAGATCCCCATGATTATGGTAGGCTGGTTCGTAATGAGACCCCCTATCCTCTCTTCTTTTTTCAAAATTTTGCACATAGAGATATATTTTCTTTTTTAATTATAAATGGAGGGAGGCTCATTAACTCCTTAAGATTTACGGATGGTGTAAGAAATAAAAATAATTCCAATACAAATGATGCCATTATTCTTATATCCTCATGCCAAAGAGAATTAACACTTAAGAGTGTAAAAAGATAAACCAACATAAAACTATGTTAATGAATTGTGTTATAATATGTCCGAACATGAGATATCCAACCATTCATTATATAGATAAACCATGTCAGCTTTCAAAGTAAATATAGCCATCAAAATTTCAAAATAACATAATATTAGTAATATCACTGCTTTTCCCTTCTTTAGGTGCAAATTATTCATTCAATAAAATGGTTTTTATGGTAAGAATGTGTAAAGGAAGAGTGGAAAATCATCAAAAGACAAACGACAAAGATTTGCTACTTTGAACAACAAATTTTGTAAGAACACACAACAATGAAAATGCAGCTGTTCAATTGGATCGAACAACAACTTTTCAATCAATTAAACATAAATCGTTCAATGAAAATAATATATATATATATATATATATATATATATATATATATATATATATATCGATATATATATATATCCCAAAAGGGAAAATGCAGTAATACTCAAACACAATATAAGAACTATAGAAAAGTAAACAATAAATATAAAGACAACATCAGAATATATAGAGAAGCTGAGCCTTTTTATTATGTGGAGTTGGATTACAGTTACAACAATGTTAAAAAGAGGTACTGTAGCCAAAGAAGTGGCCTAGAATGACCCTGCAAACATGCTACAACTAGCATTGCGTGACTGGTGAGCTACAGGAAGCAATACTACGTTGTACCTTTTGCTGATGATGTACATATAGCAGCTAGCTGCTGCAAAGGGAAATGCATATATATGGAGCTCAGGAGCTCTGATGATGCCAAGATTCAAGATCTGACCAATATGATGGAAACCCAAGATAACCCAGAAATAATTTTCCAAATCTATGAGTTTGGAAAATCACCCTCCTAGGGTTTGATCCTTTGACTGCTGGTTTATGCATATCTGAAGCTAGATCTGATCCAAATATGGCTGAAATATGTTATACAAACAGATCTAAGCTTTGAGGGCTGATCCCTCCTTCAGATCTACAAGCTAGGAGCTTGAAATCTTATCTCTTCTTCCTCCTCCTTCAAGTTGCAACAAATGAATATGAAAATGCTACAGAAACTGCGTTGTAGAAGAGGGAGAGACTCTATGCCTACTGAGATATGCAACTATAAGCTCCAGGCTGATGGAAACAATGATGGCAAGGTGAGGGGATGATCCCTCATAGGATTACTAGCTGAAATGATAGCAACTTCCTTCCTCCTCTGGATCTGCAATGATGGACTGCGTAATCCTTGATGGGACTACCGCTGATAGGAGGTCAATAAAGTTTGGCTTGATGCCAGATCTAAAATGAGGCTCTATGATTGCTGATATTTAAGCCCAAGGTGATAGGAATAATCCTTCACATGTTCTCCTGCTGAAATACTGAAGAAAACCTCCTCCTCCCAAACTGATCTTCATAAATTGCGTAATTCCTAAAGGTATGTGTTCTGCAAAGAGTGGGAATGGTATGGCCCCAATTCCTAATGATGAATGACAGCTCAGAATACCTTCCCAAAGTAGGCCCACAAGTCCTCCTTGGGTAAGGGTGGGATTCCCGCTCGAGAACACCCTATGTTAAACAACACTGCAGACTTAAATAAACAACATAAGAATGCATGGAATGTCAAATGATAATTCCAGATCTAAACAGATCTCAAAATGAATAATCAAAAGCATGCCTTCTATGTTGCCTTCATCTTCCTTATATAGTTTATGAGCCTTCCTATGCCTTGGCCCACCTCTAAACTGCGTTGTGCATGTGGACATAATCCTCCATGTTTGACTGCGCTGTCTCTCCAAGTCCTCCACCATGTCTACATGCAATGTACACCCTCTCCATCATGTGTGCATTAATTGCACTACTTCCTCCATCACTTCTTCATGAATGCTCTATGATCTTACATGATATTCCCTCCACGATCTCAGTTGACTGCTTCAACCTCCATGATCTATCTCATTAATGAGACACGATCTTCACTCCATTCACATTAGTAACTGCTTAACTACTCCATTATGTAGATCTATGTCTAAATAATCCACATTCACACATCAAAAAGTGGATATTATTCATCTATGAGGATTATGGGTCCCTCCACCCTTTTATTTACTTAATTTATTAAGTTTATTAAGAACTCTAATATTCCAAATATCATGTGAAAATTTGGGAATATTACAGTCCTCCCCAGAAAAATGTTGTTTGACCCCAAGCAACTGCAAAAGTAGATGCAAAGCCATCTATTCCCCTCCAAATGGCATCCACACAAGGAAGGCCTCCTCCATTTACTGCAATGTGTTATGCATGTTTGGTTCCAAAGTTGTCTCTCAAGAATGCATAGAATGACCTCCACTTATGTGGTTAGATGCCCTCCTTTCTCAAAAGTACCAAGTGACAACCATAAGATGTCCAACATCATCATCAATACATAAGATACATAAATAAAGTGGTTCTTCTCACAAAGGAAAAGTCCCATCTCATAAAGGGTTCCTACATCCCATGTTTCATGAAGTACATCGAGCATTGAAATGCCATCATCTTTAGCCCTGTTGGCCTTGTTGGTTCCAAGCATCATTCCAACATTATGCAATAGAAGAAATAGAGACACATGGGTAGACCAAAATGTCAAACCATATTCTCCCAATAGTAGCCACTAGAGTAGGGCCTCTTGCTGCCATCCTCCATCTCCTCCATGTAAGATGGACAAGCCAAACTCCCCTAAAGGAAACCAAAGCAACAAGAGATCTTGTTTCCTTTTCACCTCCTCATGTGCATCATGGAGTAAAAACATACTGATAGACATGTGGAATGTCACATCAGCCCAATACAAGCAAACACCATCAATACACATCATAAGAGTACCATGCGAAGTTTTACACAATACAAAACACATAGACATAGGAGATGTCATGTGATGGCCAAACTCTCTTAAGGACAACAAAAATGAACATGCCTTTCTTTGCTGCATACTCTAATTGATACACAAGTCATGAGTCAAGAAAATATGAGCTATTGGGTGGTAACCATACTCACCCAAGAGCAACCAGTGCATCTATGCCTCCTTCTTCATTTCATGAGTGTCTTTCAAGGCATGGATTAAAGAAATAGGAGCTTTTGGGTAGTAACCAAACTGACATAAGAGAAACCAGCCTAACCAAGCGTCTTGCTGGCCCATGTCATATATCTGAAAGTGGTCATGCAACCCCTTTCTTATCATCATCACCCACTCATCCCCATGTGGATGATGAATGATGTTCTAGATAAACATGGTATCATCCCTTTGTAGAAGACCACTCTCCTCAAATTGATGAAGAACTTTGCACTCCATGAAATGTTGAAGTGCACCTCCAATGAGATCTCTTAATGAGACCTTCTTCTCATCAATGGCCCTCCAAAACCAATGAGGTTCTGGATCTGCTGCAGGTATAATTTTCTCTTTGAGCTGTGAGATGCTCATTGAGAAAGTGCCATCTAAAAAGGAGAAAAGATTCCTCATCTCGAGATGTCTACCATCTATCATCTTTACCTCCATTTCTTCATGAATGAAGCTACCTTCAAAATTCTTGAAGAATGATGGGGCCCCTTCATTATCACTGCTACTAAGTGACAGCACTATAGATCTGCATGGTAATATATATGCTGTCTCAAAGCAAGGCACAATGTTGATCTCATAACCAGTCATTGTACATAGGATCATGCTCATCCCATTTTCTGAAACTCTACACTTCAACTCAAAGGGTTGAATGTAGTTCATCAATGACAAAATATGATAGCTTTTCATCTCCTCCTTGATTAGATCAAGGGTCCTCTGCACTATGATAGGTTGCTGCTTCAAATCAGCATTTTGTTCTAACCCTTGGTTATGCATTGGCCCTGATGGCATGTCCTTGTAAGTTTCAATAAGATCTACTGAAACAATATGTGATGAATATGTATACATACCTTGGATCAACTGATGTGTGGGAACCTCTTGCAAGAACACAAGAGTTCCTCCAACCAGGACAATGGTGTCTCCAACTAGTGGTAAGAGTGTTAGCTTCTCTTCTCCAAGTGTACCAGCACTGGAATCTACCTCCTCTTCCTCATGCATCTCCTGAATCATGCATGGGACTCTATGTGTCAAGAGCTCAGACTATCTTGCAAAGTTGCAATTGTATCTTCTCCGGATGCAAGTACTTCTGCAACTAGTGGTGAATGTAGTGACCCCTTGTCCAAAGTGACAATAATGACATCCTCCCTTGTTTCCTTAGGAAATGTATCTTTGTGACACATCTATGGTTTCCTCACATCAAACTTCCTTCTCAACTTGTGAAAGAAATATGAATATTTAGTCACCTTTGCATGCTCCATGTGACCAAAACACCATTCATTGGCCTCACCATAAAGATGAAGTGTTGCAATCTGAACAACCTATCCTTCAGCTACAGGATGTAGCCTGAAAAAATGCATCTAACTCTTTCCTCCAAGCCTTAACAGTACTTGAGGAAGATCCATCAAATGTAGGAAAATCGAATCTATTGTGCCTCTTTCTTCTATTACTGCTATAGGATCTTCTTTCTTCTTTGATTTTGAAGAATTTTTGGAGAGTTAGTTTCTCCTTGAATGCTCTAGATTGTGCTTTGTACTCTTCAAGATATAGAATGAGAGTCTAATGAGTCTCAGGTTCCATTTTTCTTCTTTCTTCATGACTATACCATTCACCTTCAAATAAAGTGGGCCTATTATATCTATGAGGAGATCTATGATTCTTTGGTTTTCTTTGTTGCTGATAGGAAGTGCTTGGACCTTCCTCATCCAATCTTCTTCTTGGATCCTCCCTTTGCCTTTCCCTCTTCATTTGTTTGACCTCTTTGGAGAGATTTTGCATGGATCTAAAGATAAAAGTGGCAAAACTGCAATCCTCCTTCATGATAGATCTCATCTATTTGCTTCTTCTTTTGATGCAAAAGATGAAGTGTCCACAAGCTGAGCCAAAGATCATGCTTTGGTACCACTGTAATATCCCAAAATGGAGAATGCAGTAATACTCAAACACAATATAAGAACTACATCAAAGTAAAAATAAATCTAAAGACAATGTCAGAATAAACATAGAAGCTGAGCCTTTTTACTATGTGGAGATGGATTACAGTTACAATAGTGTAAAAATAGACGTACTCTAGCCAAAGAAGTGGCCTAGAATGACCCTGCAAACATGCTACAACTAGCACTGTGTAACTAGTGAGCTACAGGAAGAAATATTGCGTCGTCCCTTTTGTTGTTGATGTACATATAGCTGTTGCAAAGGGAAATGCATATCTATGGAGCTTAGGAGCTCTGATGATGCCAAGAATCAAGATCTGACCAATATGATGGAAACCCAAGATAACCCAGAAAGGATTTTCCAGATCTATGAGTTTGGAAAATCACCCTCCTAGGGTTTGATCCTTTGATTGCTGGGTTATGCAGATCTGAAGCTAGATATGATCCAAAGATGGCTGAAATACGTTATACAAATAGATCTAATCTTTGAGGGCTGATCCATCCTACAAATGTACAAGCTAGGAGCTTGAGAACTTGTCTCTTCTTCCTCCTCCTTCAAGTTGCAGCGACTAAATATGCAGCTTCTACAAAAACTGTGATGTACAAGAGGGAGAGACACTATGCCTACTGAAATATGCTGCAATAAGCTCCAGGCGGATGAAACAGTGATGGAAAGGTGAGGAGATGATCCCTCACAGGATTACTAGCTGAAATGCTAGCAACTTCCTTCCTCCTCTAGATCTGCAATGATGGACTGCGTAATCCTTGATGGGAATACTACTAATAGGAGGTCAATAAAGTTTGGCTTGATTCCAGATCTGAAATGAGGCTCTAGGATTGCTGATCTTGAAGCCCAAGGTGATAGGAATAATCCTTCACCGGTTCTCCAGCTGAAATACTGAAGAAAACCTCCTCCTCCCAAACTAATCTTCATAAATTGCGTAATTCCTGAAGGTATGTATTCTGCAGAGAGTGGGAATGGTGTGACCCAAATGCTTGAAGATGAATGGCAGCTCAGAATACCTTCCCAAAGTAGGCCCACAAGTCCTCCTTGGGTAAGGGTGGGATTCCTGCTCTGGAACACCCTATGCTAAACAACACTGCAGACTTAGCTAAACAACATAAGAATGCATGGAATGCCAAATGACAATTCTAGATCTAAAAAAATCTCAAAATGAATAATCAAAAGCATGCCTTCTATGTTGCATTCATATTACTTATATAGTTTATGAGCTTTCCCATGCCTTGGCCCACCTCTAAACTGCGTTGTGCATGTGGACATAATCCTCCATGTTTGACTGTGCTATCTCTCCAAGTCCTCCATCATGTCTACATGCAATGTACACCCTCTCCATCATGTGTGCATTAATTGCACTACTTCCTCCATCACTTCATCATGAATGCTCTATGATGTTACATTATATTTCCTCCATGATCTCAGTTGCTGATTCAACCACCATGATCTATCTCATTAATGAGACATGATCTCCACTCCATTCACATTAGTAGCTGCTCCACTACTCCATTATGTAGATCTATGTCTAAATAATTCACATTCACACATCAAAAAGTGGATATTATTCATCTTTGAGGATTATGGGTCCCTCCACCCTTTTATTTACTTAATTTATTAATTTTATTAAGAACTCTAATATTCCAAATATCATGTGAAAATTTTGGAATATTACACACACACACACATTTTAAACATGTTAAAAAAGCAATTGTTCAATTGGATCGAACAACAACTGTTCAATCAATTGAACAATAACTGTTCAACGGATTGAACAACAGGTGTTCAATTGATTGAACAACAAAAATATTTTTTTAAGAAAACACACTAAAAAAAACAACACAGTCATTCAATTGGATTGAACGATAGCTGTTCAATCGATTGAACAACAAATGTTCAATGGATTGAACATCAAAATAAAAAAAAATGTTGAAAACAATTGTTCATTTGGTTCGAACAACAGTTGTTCAATCAATTGAACAACAACTGTTCAATTGTTTGAACAACAAAAGAAATCGAACACAAAAAATAATATGGTTGTTCATTTGCTTTGAATAGTAGCTATTTAGTCGATTGAACGACATTTTTTCAATTGATTTGATCAGCAAAAACAATCAAAAGAGGAAGAAAATGGAATTATTTTATACAATGATGAAAATACTGTAAATTACAATCAAATGTAGGAAGCATATGTACACTATTTACAAGAGGAAGTAACAAATTTCTATGAACTTGAAGTTGCTGGGTCATTGTTCCCTGCAACTAGAATTTGGATAGTGGGATTGTCACACACCTTCTGGGAAAAATAATATTTTGTGAGTGATTTATGATAGTGGCACACCTGGTGTCCATTGACTCAAAAGGCAGAGCCAGATCCATCTATGGCGATCAAGGTAATGGTACCGTTGCTGTGCACTTCTTGAATTTCATATGGCCTTAGCCACCTTGTTTGTAACTTACCCAGGAAGTCTTGGAATCTGGAGTCGTAGAGAAGTGCACAATCTCCTTTCTGGAATGTCTTCTTTTTGATGAGGTTGTCTTTCCACTTAGCTCGTCGTTGCTGAATGATTGCAGTGCGTTGTAGAGTAAGTATTCATGCTTCATCGAATTCATTTATCTGTTGAAGTCTTTTAACTTGGGCCTCTGTCAAATCCAACCCCACTTCCTGGGTTGTTCTAAGAGTTTTTATCTCAAATTCAATGGGAAAAATTGGTTCCTTTCCAAATACCAGGTGGTATGGAGAATATTCGGTAGTGTTTCACCAAGTTGTGCGATAAGCCCACAAGGCCTCTGGCAGTCTAGTAGCCCAATCCTGACGATGTGTTGAGACTGTTTTAGCGAGAATTGCCTCGATGACTTTATTGGTGCTTTCGACCTGCCCGTTCACCTGCAGGTGGTAGGGAGAGGTGACTCTATGAGTGACATGGTGGTTCCATAGAGTGGCCGTAATTTTATGTCCTAAAAACTGTGCCCCTCCATCAATTATCACTTCCCTACGTAATCCATACCGCACAAATAGCTCAAAAATAAAATTAATCACAGGCTCTTCTGTAGCTCTTGGAAAAACCACTGTTTCTACCCACTTTGTCACGTATTCTGTGGCAACTAGTATGTAGGCCTTTTGATTTTATGGTAGATTGAATGGCCCAACAAATTCCAACACCCATCGTTCGAAAGGTCCTACTACCAACTATGGCTGCAATGGCATCTCGTCGGATTGGCCAAGGTGGCCTATTCTTTGGAAACTATCGCAGGCTTACACATATTTCTTTGCATCTTCAAAAATTGTGGGCCAATAGTAGCCCATTTGTAATACTTTGTGCCCTATCCTGCGATATGAAAAATGTTTGCCACATGGTTCATTATGGCAAGCCTTCAAGATGTCATGGATCTCGTATTATCAAATGCATCTGGGTATATGCATATCATCTCCTGTGTGGAAAAAGTATCCACTAACCCAAGAGAGCACACGTTGAATAATCAACTTCCGTTCCTTTGTTTTCAAGTGTCTTGGTAGATTCCCTATTGCGAGATAATTCGCTACATCTGTGTACCATAGCACTTTTAATACCACAACAAACAAATTATCATTAGGGAACTGATCATCTACTTCCAGTGGGTCATTTGTCTTTGGGACTCGAGATAAGAATTCAGCAACTATGTTCTCCTTCCCTAGACGATCCTTAATAGTTATATTGAACTCCTGTAAAAGCAACAACCAACGAGTCACTCTCCCATTTGTAATAGGCTTGTTAGATAAATATCTAATGGCAGAATGATCGGTGTACATAAATACTTGATAGCCAGTTATGTAATGCCTAAACTTATTTATAGCATAAATTACAGCCAAGAATTCCTTTTCGGTCACTGTATCATTTAGTTCAGCAGGAGTGAGATTATTACTGATATAATAAATGGCGTAGGGCTTCTTGTCCTCCTCTTGACGGAGAACAACTCCTATCACTGTATCTGATGCATCTGAAGAAATATGAAAGGGAAACTCCCAGTTGGGGCCACGCAAGACTGGTGCAGTCGAGACCAGTTTCTTTAAATTTGAAAAAGCGGGGTCACATTTGTCAAAACAATGGAATTCCACATTTCCAGTTAATGCATACAAAGGCGCAACAATTTGTGAAAATTCTTTATAAACCTACGATAGTACCCTGCATATCCAAGGAAAATACGTACCTCATCTGAGTATAAGGTGTGGCTAACAAGAGAATTACCTCTATCTTTGCCGGATCTACCTGTATTCTCATTGCAGAGAAGTAGTGTCCTAGGATAATGCCTTCGGTCATCATCATGTGACACTTTTCGTTGCTCAAGCATAATCTGTTAGAAATACATCGTTCCAATACTTTTTCCAGTGTTTGTAGTGCCTGATCGAAGCCATTTCCATATGGAGTGAAGTAATCCATATAGACCTCGAGCTCTTCATTTATTAAATCAGAAAAAATACTAAGTATGGCCCTTTGAAATGTTGCTGGGGCATTGCATAAACCGAATGGAAATACTCTATAGGAAAATGTACGCCAGGGGCAGGTGAAGGTTGCTTTATCTTGGTCTTTAGGGGCTATCAGGATTGAATAATAACCACTGAAACCATTAAGAAAGGAAAAGAACCTTTTTCCTGCCAATGTATCGAGGACCTGATCAATAAAGGGAAGGGGGAAGTGGTCTTTCTGTGTGGCTTTGTTCATCTCTCTGTAATCCACACAGATTCACCACTTACCATTATTTTTAGGGACGACCACTAATGGAGAGACCCATTTGCTGTCTGAAATAGGATAAATGAAGTTTACATCTAGCAGCTTATATAATTCATCTTTTACAATGTTTTTTAGATGCGGGTTTAATCTTTGCAGAGGCTTCCAGATGGGGCAAGCATCCTTTTCAATGTAAAGATGATGTGTGCATAGTTGGGGATCTATACCCTTCATGTCTGGGTAGTCCCAATCAAAGGATCCTTTGTATTTTTGCAAGACTTTAACGAGCTTTTTCTGTTGGTCACTATCCAGACTGCCATTGATATTTAAAATTTTACCTGGTTTGATTTCAATTGGCATGATGTTACGAAAAAAAGTCATGGGTATATGCTGGTCATCAATATCCGCTAGAGGGTCTTCTTGTGCTTCGTTATCAAGAACTGATTTTAACACTTGGAACTTTAAATTCTATGAAGTATATGGTTGATTTATAAAGTTATTGATCACATCATCTTCAGTTTGATCTTTGAATTCGAGTGCTTCAACTATTGCCAACGGTGAACGAATTTTTTTGTTGTGTGTGGTTGTTTGTGAATATTTACAGTGGGAAGACTTGGTTTGGTAGGGGGTTATATAAAAATATTCTTTATGGCATCTCCTTTAGCAGTGGTCATGCTGCTTGCTCGACAACCTATGTAAGAATCAATCGTTGCTAACCAAGGTCGTCCCAATATCAGGAGATGTTCGTCTAATCGAATTTTTGGGTTAATAACTTAAAAATCTGCCGGGTATTCCCACGAGTCCATAGAAACCAGGATATCCTGTAGTGTACCTTCTGGTTTAACAACAGATTGGTCAACAAGTTCCAACAGGTAGAGGTGGGTTCCAAGGCTTTTATACCCAGTGTTTCACAGGTTTATATAGTCAAAATATTAATAGCTTTCCCCAAATCAACTAACGTGTTTTAAAAGGAGCAGCCATAAATATGGACTGTGACTATGGGGTTTCATGGATCCTCATATTTTATTGGTGCATATTTACCCAAAAGTAAATTTGACAATGTCCCTACTACATGAACAATTTGTAAAGTATTTTCTTTCCTCACAGGGTTTTTTACACAATTATTTAATTATTTGAGCATAAATAGGGAAGTCTTGTATGGCCTGTAGGAGAGGAATTTTAATGCAAATATTTTTTAATTCCCGTATGAGATCAAAATCTACAGAGACAATTGGCTTGGGTATTAATAATATCTCAGGGAATGGAGGAGAGGAAATAATAAGATTTTCAGGATTTTTTAAGTCGACTATGTCCCTCCCTTGTTCTATCTCTGTTTCAGTCACAGTCGATTGTTTAGGTACTATTGAAATTTCAGACACAATCTGTGGTAGGGAAATGTATTCTTTCAATGAAATAACATACCCTAATCTCAGCCTAAGTTCATTGCATCCCTTCTGTTTAGTTTCAGAGTTTGGATTCTCAACAATATGGATCAGCTGAACCGGTCTGTTATTAGGATTAGGATTTGGTTGAGCTGGAAGTTGAGGGCGTATAATAGGTTGAGGATTTTGTTGTACTGGGTATGGTGCTGGTAATGTGAGTTGAGTTTGAGCCCCTGTTCCCATAGGTAAATTGGTCATTCCTAGGGGTCGCTACCAGTTTTGAGAAAAAATTGTATTTTGTGAGATGGAGGCAGGCCACTGGGACTGATATGGGTTGTTTTTCCAGTATGGAGGAGAGAAAGGAAAACTCGGCCAACCATTACCTGGAGAGGATTGAGTTGGCTAAGGGGGCATGGAGAATGATTGGGATGAACAATAAAAAAAAGGTGATTGTCTTTTCAATGTTATTCCATAGTTCTGTTGATTAAATTGTGAAGAAGGAAAGAACTGAAACGAGTCTTGTGACATACCTGGTCGGGCTTGCCACTATCGACGTTGATTCATTAGATACACTGGTTTTTTTTCTTCTTCTACTTATTTGAAGACCAATTTCAACCCTGGAAGTGAATGGCACTGCTCCGTGGCATGGTCCTTGGTACATAGAGCACATGTCTGGACCATGTCCAATGCACACTCCCGCTGGCTGTGATTCTTCTGATAGCGTGGAAAAAAATTAGCCAAGTTTTGTTTTGCTAAAGCTTGAAAGACATCTAGCTATGTTGTGAGGGTGCCCAAGATATCAGTTTTGAAATCTTCTAAGAGATTACCGAATTATATCTAATCCTATCTTTTTCTTTCTAGTCATATAAAAACAAACACCTATCCTATTTAACCTCTGTACAATTGCTGAGAAGCAGGCTGGGGAGCAAGCGTTTTTCTTGCTAATACGCAGGTTCTTACCTCTTGTTTTCAATACCCAATTCTTTCATATCAAAAGGAAAAAAAGAAGAAGACATCACTCCTAAACACTCTCCCCGGCAACACCGCTAAAATGTTGGTTCAAAAAGATGACTGTTAAAGGTAACCTTAATGCTTCACATTAATCATCAACCCAAGGCAAGTCTGTTTATTTTAGGAGTGCAAGCAAAGTATATGCGAGTCAAGTCAGAGGTCAATTAATCTAAATCATTGCAAGAAATATTATTTAATTCTCAAAGTTCAATCGAAGGATGAAATTCTAATCTAATCTGCTATAGAAAGTAAACACACAATGCTGAAATTAAAGATCTTTTGCAATCGAACAACAAGCTTAATGAATTGAACATCAAGCTTAATGAAATGAAAAACAATAGAAAATTAATACTTAATAAATTGAACAAAAATCATCTATTGACATTTAGAAATGGAATTATCTATAATTCAATTAATAACAACCTTCAGAATTGAACAACAACTCATACATTCACACTTGCAATGGAAAAACTCAAGAAGTAATCAATGTGAAGAATTGAAAAGCAACTACTTAATCACACTGAAATCAATCTAATGAATGTGAAAAACATCACTCAACAGTAAAAGAATATTAATGACAAATTCGATAGAATTTAAAAGGAAATGGTAAGACACCACACTTGCGATTACTGAATTGAATGGTAATTCTATAAAGTGTAAAGAATAATTAAATTGCACGAATAAATAAGTAGACATATAACACAAAGTAGCAGGAGAACTCCTAGGGACCAGGCCCGTAGCCTCCAGAAGTCTTCTACCAAGAAATACTTAGAATCTTCTTATAATAAAAACACTAACTCTTTCATTAATCAATAGAACGAGTACATCATCATGAGTTCACAAACTCTTTCTGAATAAAATGTTTATTACATAAATTACAATACACAGGAAAAATCTCTTTGTCCTCTTTGACCTCCAACTTTTTATAACTTAAAGGAGAAATAAAACAGAGAATATTGAACCCTCAGGATCAGGAGATCCTGAGGCTTCGTAGTCATCAGGCGAATGCTTCAAAGATAGTCATGTCTTTTCATCTCTTGCTAATTTTTAGGAACCGAATACGATTGCATTTTCTTTTTTTGACTGCTGCAGTTTGGTCGTTTGGTCAACAGTTAGTTTATTTAGATTCCCTATCAATAAAGACAACAAAAGTTAATTTTTATACTATTAAATACATTGTTTATTAATAATTCATTTTACCCTAATTTTACATTATTCTCCTTTGAACTACTTCTAAAATGAGGAAAAACATACAAAAGCTAATAATAAATCACACTAAAGACAAGGGTAAAATGTACCTTTTCCTTGGCCCAACAACTTGTACATTTTTAAGAAAGGTATTCTAGTTACAACGTTAAAGGGAAAATGGAGAAATATTTTACTGGTTATCCATAAATTTATAACATGTGAAGGAGGACTTGGGACAATGTTTTTCTACCATGTTAGGCTTATAATGCATTTTTTTGATGGGTTTGAAATTAGTTTTCCTTATTTCCTACTTCAAAGTTTAGAGAAAATGACATTTAGCATATAGAGTGAATCTAGATCCATCGATAACTCTCTATACGATCATGGACCCATTAATATTTTGGTAGAAGCACATTTGCAAACTAAAGGAGATAATTGGCGAGATTTATTAGTGAGAAATAAATTTGTAGAAGCTCTAGAGAAAGAACCAAACATTAGGGTTAAAAGAAGTAGAATAAAGTTAAATCCTAACCCTGAAAAAGAGAGATTTGAAGAGGAAATTCAAGAGCAAGATATGACTGAAATCCCATAGGATCCATTCAAAGACAATACTCCACTATGGAAATACCTTGAGAAGTTTAAATAGAAAAATGACAGACACGATCTTAGAAGAAAGAAAGCTAGCCCAAGTCAGAAATTACCCGAGAAAAGAAAAAAAAAAAATATAAAAGAACGAAAGAACAAGGCGTTGAAAGTTCAGGAGTTAAATTAATAAGAAGTAAAATAATTTCAAATCCTTCAAGCACACGGTCACCAAAATTGATTGAAGTGGAGGAATAAGGGTTTAAAACACCTCCTCATACAATTGTTCCATCAAGGAAAACTCTAGAAATTTATCCAATTCAACAAGATATTTATGATTATGTGGAATCTCTAGAGCGAAAATCACAACAAAAAGCAAAATCTTCCCAATTTGAAATGGGTGAAACTTTGACAACAAAACAAGATGCGAATCGGGAACACAATATTGAAGAAAATCTGAAGCAAGACATTTATGAGTTGGGAATTATTAACAAACACTTGATTCGGAAAAGAGAAGCAACTAAAGTTAAAAATGAGATACCCACGACTCAAAATGACAACATACTTCTACACCTCTACTGTTAGAACAAAAATAATAAGAAACTTAAAGTTCAAAACAAGTTTCTTAAAAACAGGGTCAGAGGATTACTATGAAATTTTTTAATGAAGAAACCAAGGACCATTCTCAGCACTAAGAAGAAGAAAAGCACTAACCTGGATGTGCTTGCACAAGCTTCAAAGATTATCCACTAAAAATAAGGAAAGAAGAGCCAGTTTTGAAAGTTTGGTGCATGAGGACATGCAAAACCGTTGGTGTGGGATAATGTTGAAGACTAGAATTGTTTCTTTTTTACAATCCTTTCTACCATCTCATTTCACCTTTTTGTCACTATTATATAACAATATCAACATATTTTAGGTCAAGTTCAAATCCTACAAAGGTATTAATCATCCATAGTTAAATTCTATGTTTCTTAGTGAACTATAACATAAAGATTCTTACAGTAACCGAATCATGAATATTCTGCAACTGATATTTGTTTCTGCAACAAAATCCACTGTTAGATAGGCTGCAACACTCCAGTTAAGGAAAAATATTATCAAAAGGTGACAAATGGATTCAAAATGGATAAGCACCTACCCACATTGCTTGGAAATCTACACGTATTAGGAAATCTTGAAGTCAAAGGAAAATTCAACTATGGAAAGGGCATGTAGCGATGAAACACATGTAACAGAGAAATAATGAATATCAAGCGAATGAGGTTGGATATTGAAGCAAATCTCAAGATTATGGATTGAAATAAATCTCCTATGACTTGATTTTTAAGTAGCAAGTCATAAAGAGATTGAACTCTCAGTTGAATTGATCTCGTAGATGTTGAAATTATTCATAGCATATCGACTTAAAATTCTTCCAAGTCATTTTATAATTTGTATAAATACTGTAAGCGAGACTACAGACATAAGGTTTTTAATTATCAAGACTTTGTGGTGAAGACTGATAACACTTTGTTTTATAATATACGCCATTGTTATTTCTAATGCGTGTTTGAAGATCCTGTGATCACTAGTCAACCTGCACTCTCGGGAGGGTCCCCTGTCGAGATGTGAGGTCTCATTTCATAGTTTATTTTGTTCTTAGCATTATAATTTATTTTCAAGAATTTGTTTCCATTGTAGTTTCAATTTTGGTTATTTTCATTTTGTTACAAAGTACTCATAAATATAAAACGCTAAAAATATTTTAGTTATTCAATGCATCTTCTTGTGAGCACTTAATCGTTTTATAAATTAATTTGATTTCCTCGATGCTAATGAAATACACTTTAGAGGTTTAATACACACATTATTAACCATTCTTGTGTTATGATTTTGTCTTTTGCAAGTAGAAAGTACATTTCAATCTCATTTTCTTTCTAAAGCATTTAATATAAAATTTCTTTATTGCAAATTGGTTTAAGATTTCCTTTCAGAAGAAAAAAAATGCAGAATGTGTTCATTTCCACATCAGCAGAATTAGATTGTTTTCTTTTGAGTTTGATCTTCAAGCATTTCCTTTTATGCAGTTAGAATTAATTTTTATTTTTGCAATTTAGATAAATCTTCCACTATAAAAGTTCAACTCAGATAATTAGGATTTAATATAACTTTGGAATGAAAGAACATGTGTGTAGTTATTCTCCAAATTGTATGAAAAGAAATTGTCCATCTTTATAATTAGCCTCATTTTTAGAATCAATTAATCTACAAAAGGAATCCTAGCATATGTAGTCAACATACATTTCACAAGTACACGAATCCTGGTAGACAAATAATGAAGTAAATTAAAGACAATTAATTTACCAAACACCTAATATAATAAATAAATAGAAGAGTATTTACGTTCCAAGATGATGGGTGGTGTCTAAAGACATCATTGCAACACTTAAAAATAGTGCTTTATGATCGAAACAACACAATACATGATCAATTCAAATCACAATGAGTGTCATACAACTTGACATTAAAATTGGACCCATAGGGTCCTTTATTATAGTGTTTAAGTCTAACCAATTCAATTGAATTCTGGAAGAACTAATCGATAAATGAGTGTCACTTGTTCCAAAAATTTCCTTGAAATGTGCTCTATTATATTGACTAGTTGACTACCTGAGTCCACCTAACCATTAATTCAGTCCCAACCACTCAGTCGATCATCCAATTGGCTATTTTGCCGATTGACCACTGAAGTGTCGTCGATCCTTTGAATGATTTTCTCTTGGTAGTGAATTTTTTATCAGTTGATCCTTTGACTATCTATCTCCAAATGCTTAAGAGATGTGATGAACCAATAGGACGTTAGGTTCCAACATCCCCTACATTTTTGGGAACAAGAAGAATTAGTGGGGGGGACTTCTTGCGAGATATTTATGCATGGGAAATTCTAGTAGGAGAAAATAAATGTTCGTAAATAGAGGAAAAGGGAGAATTCTAGAGGATAGAAGAGCCAAAACTAAACTGCAATGAACATGTAGAAAAAGCTAGACACGTAAACAAGTAAAAATAATTCTGGAAAGAGCAAGAGAATAGAACAAATTTTCAAGAAGTTTTGTGACATTGGCTATAGATTTTTATGTCTTCTTTGAAAAACACAAGATGAAGAGATTTATTAGGGATTGAGAAGAAAAAAAACAAGTGTTCATGTGCTATTAGATGCAAGTAATGTGGGTAACTATTGTTGCTCTATCATTTACAAAACTTGTGGGTTCCTCTTGAATGAATTTCCTATAGATTGAACCTAGAGACATTATTCCCACTTTGCCCCAATGATATCATAGCCTAGTAGGATGTGGAGTTCTTAAATGAAGTAGCTACAATTATGTGGAAATATCTTAGTTTGTTGGTTGTTTCCATTCATTTATTGTGTACTCAGACAAGTATTTAATTCTTGTTCTACGAATTCATTATTTAATTGCAATTGTTTATAGAATGTCTGGTTGATGGGAAAATAATCAAAGATTAATAATTTTTCAAAATTCACAAAATCAAGGGGTCACTACATTTAGATTTCTTTTGAAAAGTTACCATTAATTAAGGCACTCTTATAATGCCTCTGATGCATCTTCCATCCAAAACGAGCAGTAGGGGACAAGACTAGTTAAGAGTCTTTTATACCCATTACCACTTCACGACATTCTTCCCTTATGGTCAAGGAACTAGGTCCCAAAGTGTGATTCTTCAATAGATAAATATTTCTAGTATGCATAAGCTATTCCCATTCAGGTTGACCATGTGTATCAACATAGAAGTATGGATCACGTCAAATGAACATGAGACATCAATGCAATACTAGCATGTTGTTTCTGACTATGAGTTCATTGTCTTAAATAAATATCATTATCATCAGGTCCAATGGCTTCAATTGTTTTAGCATCCCACTAAGGTAAACATAGAGTATGTGAACTAACATTTGCTTCAAAAAGAAAATCAGGATAGGTTATGGTTTCAATCAGAGAGGATTTTTGGTCAGTTAACTTAACCAAAAAAATGGTCCAAAAACCGAAAAAGGGGATAGTTGATCTATTGTCTTTGACAATACCAAAGAGATCATTGTATAATTGTCCAAAACAATTCAAAAACTAAAATTCCAGAAGGATTATCATCAAATATCACATCTCCTCTAATAATGATTTTCTACTTGATAGGATTTTAACTCTTTAGAATACCCAATCATGACTCTTTACATCCAATTTCTTTCTGCATTCGTTAGAAATATGTACCCATGCAATGGATTTGAAAACTTGGAGATAACCAAAGGAGGAATTCTTACCACACCATCATTTAAATAGAGTCACTGAACTAATAGGTATAGCCATAATAAGATTTAGAAGGTAATTGGCACAATAGACAGCTTCAACCCAAAAATTTATCGATAAATATTTGGCTTGTAAGAGAAATCGAGCCATTTTGACTGAGGTTTGATTCTTTCATTCTACCACATCATCTTATTGTGGGGTGCGGGGGGCTGACCTTTTCCAAGAGATACTTGACTAAGCAAGGCATTCTTAAAATGGATAATCTATATACTCTCCTCAATTGTCAAATCTCAGGTGTTTAATGGGTTGACTACATTTTTTCTCAACCAACACCCTAAATTCCTTAAATTTTTTAGAGACATGACTCTTATTATTCAAGAGTTAGACCCAAGTAAACCTAGAGAAATCATCATAAAGGTAAAAATATACTTTTCACAAGTTAATGAAGGCTTATTGATGTAATAAAGATCAATATGAATCATCTCTAGTGGTTTATGTGCATGCAATGATTTCCGAAAGTCAAAAGGTGCGAGGCGATGCTTTCCCAAAGTCAAAAGGTGTGAGGCGATGCTTTCTTAACACACATCCTTTATAAAATCCATCAAACAAAAGGAATTTTGGTAAGCCAACAACCATGTTCTGTGTTGTCAGTGTCTTCAAAATTCAAAATTCAAATGTCCAAGTCGTTCATGCTAGAGTCGACTTTGGTCATCGGTATATGTAATAAAGGTAGTATGTTCAACATCTAGGGGAGATAAGTCATAGAAATTATACCATCCATCTTTTAGGTTGAGAATCTATATGAAAAAAATTGATTTATCTTTCCTTAGATATCTAACAAAGAACCAATTTAGCCAAAATTCAACAATTTTACTAATCTGTATCAATTGGGAAATTGATAACAAGTTTGTGGTCAAACTAGGCACATGATAGACATTCATGATACTAGCATTCTTGCAAGGTACATCATCATGAAAAATAATGTAGAGAGCAAAATCATATGCAAAATATCTTTTTCTCAACAATTTTATCCAAAGAGAATAATAAGGAAGCATCCTTTTCCATATGATGAGTGCAACCATAATTGGATAATCATTCATTCTGCAAGGTGTGAGCATGTAAAAATGTGAAGTTACCAGCCAACCAACTGATAAATTTTTTATTTGACACATTTATTTCAAGCATCTCAACCTTTTTCTCCAGGTTGTGACTCTTCTTCCAACAAGTTTTCTCCATATGTCTTTCCTTCCCACAATAGTGACACATATTGTTCTTTTGATTCTTCCTGGTTAATGTCGACCCATCACTCTTTTCTTTAGATTTATGGTAAAAGGTTTCATGCTTGTTACCATTCTCCTTTTGATTTGACGTGCCTTTTACCTTTATCAAGTGCACTTGGTGGTTACCACTAAGCTTACCTTCACAAGTAACCTTTGTTGGTTCTTGATCAACAAACATAAAGAGTGTCAAAGATGCATTCGTTACCATATTTCATATGCAATATATAGTTGGTGTAGAATGAGGAACATAACACATCATAAAGTGTGATAAAATCCACTAGGACTAGTTCAATGACATATCCATCTTTTTTCAAGAATTCTTCCCACATTCTCTAAATTTAAGCTATAACTCCTTCACTCAAGCTAAGTAATCTTAAATCCTTTCAAATAAATGGGGATAAAGAGGGATCAAATCTTTCTTTGACTGCATGACCTAGATTTCATTGACCTTGTTAGACAACAACTCAAAATTCTTCTAAACCTCACGAGGATCGTCAATCCCACTCATATGAAAACAAAATTTCCTAGCAATATAGGTCATAATAACCCTAGTAGCCTTGTCTTTCTTTCCGACAATGACAAAATTCATTTGGTCATCCTTCACATCTGGAATATCAATCTTTGTATACTTCCATAAACCTTTTCTCTTTAGTAGGGTTTTCATGTATGGTGCCAAAACAACATAATTTTGTACATTTAAAAGAATTGGAATAATCTTGGAATCCATATTTAAAATTATCATAGATTTGAGCTATTCAAATAAGTTCCAGTCAATAAATCAATCATCTTGTAGTCAATCACTACAAGATCTGACTCAAGACAACTTGAAGACTATAGGGCTAGCTCAAAACTGATAACTTTTATACCTTCTTGGGAAATGAAATTGAATAATGAACATATAAATAATTTAAATAAGTAAATTGAAGAGTATTCATGTTCCAAGATGATGGGTGGTGTCTAAAGACATCGTTACAACACTTAAGCATATCACATTATGATCAAAACATCACGATGCATGATCGATACATATCATAATGATAGTCATACACCTTGCCATTAATATTAGACCCATGGGATACTTTCTTTATAGGGCCCAAGTCTAACCAATTCCCTTGAATTAAGAAAGAACTAGTCCATAAATGAGTGTTTATTGTTCCAACAATTTCCTTGAAATCTACTCTATTACATCAACTAGTTGATTATTTTAGTCAACTCATATTTCATCGACTAGTTGAATATCTAAGCCCACCTGTCCCTTTTTTAAAATCCTACCACTTATTTGATTGAATGATTGACTACTTCATTGATCAACCACTCGATTGTCATAAATCCTTTGATTGATTTTCTCTTGGTAGTAAATTAGCTATTGCTTTATCCTTCGATTAACTATCTCTAGAAGCTCCAGAGGTGTGATGAACCAATTGGACCTTAGATTTCAATATCTCTTACATTCCTGGAACAAGAGGAAATAGTGTATGGGGGGGGGAGGGATTACTGGAAGGTATTTATGCATGGGAAAAAAGGAGAATTCTGAAGCAAAGAAGAGCCAAAAACACAGTGAAATGAATATATAGAGCAAAATGGACATGAAAACAAGTAAAAATACTTGTGGAAAGAGCGAGAGAGCAAAGAAAATCTATAAGAAGTTTTGTGACATAAACTGGACCTTTCTATGCCTTCTTTGAAAATCCCAAAATAAAGATATTTCTAAGGGATTGAGAAGCGAAGAAGAAAGTGTCCATTTGCTTTCTAATGCAAGTAATGTGGGTGCCTATTGTTGCTCTGTCATTTGTAAAAATCGTGGGTGCCTATTTTTTCTCTTTAATTTGCAAAACTTGTGGGTGCCTTTGGAATTTATTTATTATTATTATTTTTGGTGGTTCACAAATCCATGTGCACGCACACATGAACCCAGTTACATCCACGGTCTGAAAATTTTGATTAGAACCTCTCGAGGGGATCTCTTGAGATTCAACAAGATGATGATCCTAGTGAAAATTAAGCACCTACACTAGGTGGGGCCCATAGGCTATTTTTAGGTGTATGTATATTTTTAGAATGGTGAGCATATTCTATTTATAACGAGAGTCTATTTATAGATGGTTGATAAAATTCTATTTATAGATGAGATTCTATTTTTATATGCATGGGCGAAGTCTATTTATAGATCACATGTCTAAAAATAGATTGGATGTCAATTATTATTAGCCCTTAATAATAATTAGACAATAAATAACAATATATTATCTTGAAGAACTTGATTTCAGTTAACTGCTGTGGCAAACCAATTCACTGAAGGAATTATGAGTTCTAAGGTTGGTTGGTGGGACATGCAGAGTGGAATTCGTTGTAACTCAGTGATACAAAGTTGTAACAGAGTTGGATGTGTAGTTATGTGAGTTGTTATTTAGTTTAACTCAGTTAAGTGAGTTAAACTCAATTGTGCAAGTTGTAACTAGTTGTAACTAAATATACACTAGTTATACACTAGTGAGAGATCAGTGAATTAAATATTAAATTAATTCACATCGAGTGATCTCACATGCAACTGAAGAAATACTACAATTAACTACATGCATGTCAGATCCAGTGGAGACCCAGTTAAGAGATAGGTGAAAGGGCTTGTTTGACTATCAGTTGTGACTATAGTGGGTGCAAAAGTGCAACTAAACACACATTGGAGTTGCCAGTGATGATTGCGCAATAAAGGCAAGGAAAGATCAAATTCATTCAGTGATCTTCATCAGCAGGGATTGCGCAGTGGAGGTAGGCTGTCAGGAGGCAATAAATTGGTGCATGTTTATGCCAATTTTTGTCTTACAGTGTGAGATAATTGTATATTGTATCGAGAGCTCTTGGAGTAGATCTTTGTATGAGATTGTTTCATGATCCATGATATACATAATATATGATAGTTGAGGTTTTTAGCTTTATGCTTTCCTGGTAAAAACATCTGTGTTACGTGTGATCGATTTTTCTTCATGTGCTTGCAATTGGCGATTAAATTTCTGCAAAGATTTAAGTAGAAGGATTCTATATTTAACAGTGGCATATAATTGTTAGATCAAGAGAATATGGAAATACATCTCAGTATTATAAATTTCTACATGGTATCAGAGCATTGAAGATTGCAATATTGAAGCAGTAGTTGAGTTTTGTTGGTGGAAACAATTCAAATTTGCTGCAATAATTTATTGGTGTGACAGTTGAGTAAACATCAAAATGGATTTCAATGGTTTGCAGTTAGAGTATGCACTCGAGGGAAACTCGAACTAAATTTCATGGAAGGATAGGATGGAGGCGGTGCTTGAAGATAATGGCTTGAAGGAATTGATCGACAGTGATGTTCCTAAGCCCACTTCAACGGATGCTACATTACTTGACACCTGGCAAAATAAAGTAGAAAATATGAGAAGGATCTTGTTGGAAGGTGTGCGAGACCCTATTGTCTCAAGCCTTCATGGGAAAGCCACTCCATTTTCAATGTGGAAGGATTTGACAAATCTTTCCAAAGTAGCTGCGACCATAGGAAATTGGCGATGAAGGATAAACTCAGAAAAATCAAAATGGAAAAGGGCAACAATATTCCTAAGCATCTCACAAAGTTTGTCCAATGTCGGGATGAACTGGGGAGTGTGGGAATCATGGTTGCTGATGATGATTTGGTGAGCTTGGCTCTCTTGGGACTTCCTAAGAGTTGGCATAGTTATCAAGACTTTGTCAACAGACGGGAAAAAATGCCGGATTGGGAATGACTATGGTCGGATATAGTGCAGGAGGAGTTTAGGCGAAACACCAGGGATGGCTTTTCATCAAAGCATGATGATGAAGAGGATTGTGCTTTGGTTGCCAAAGCAAGGAAAGGGAAGGGGAAGAAATTCCACTCAAAATATGAGGCTAAAGGCAAGAAGCTGGATTTGTCCAAGGTGAAGTGTTTTCACTGTCACGAACATGGGCATCTCGCCACTAATTTCCCACAGAAAAAGAAGAACAAGAAGGCTGCTAGAGCTGAAGCTGGTGAGGCCCTTGCCTCGCAATTTGAACTTTATTTCTCTTTGATCGTATGCTTGGTTTGAAGCACAATGGGATCAGTGTGGTATCTTGATAGTGGTGCTTCCTTCCACATGATGGGAGATAAGGAGCTTTTAAGTGACTTGGAGGAGAAAGATCTCCAAATGCATATAGATATGGGCGACGATGGATGATACAGTGCGAATGACATTGGTACCATTACCTTTGAGAGGGATTCAGGTAAACCATTTCTGTTGAAATATTTTATGCATGTTCCAGGTCTAAAGAAGAACTTGGTCTCAGTCGCGATGTTGGAGGACAGAGGTTATGACATTGTTTTCAGCGATGGAAAAGATTTCCTGCAACATAAAACAATGGGTCAAACCAAGAGGACAGGGATTCAAGTCAAGAATATCTACAAGTTAGAGGTAGATGGCTGTGCTGCAATGGTGGGCAAAGGAGAAGAAGTGGTGAGCCAGGATGAGGGTGAATTATGGCACAAGAAATTGGGCCATCTTCACCATGGCCCCCTGAAGATTTTGTAGCAAATTTATACTGGAATTCCCAAGGGTACACTTGCACAAATAGATCAGTGCAAGGGATGTACTATGGGTAATTTTGTGAAGAGCACCTTTCATGAAAAGGAGAATTGTGCTTCGGTGATCCTTGAGAGAGTTTACACAGATGTGTGTGGACCATTCTCAGTTGCTTCAACAACAAAACACAAGTATTATGTTATTTTTGTTGATGAATATTATCGTAGATGATGGATCTTCTTCATGCAGAAGAAAGATCAAACATTCTCAAAGTTCTGTGATTTTAAAGCATTGGTGGAGAAAGAGTCGGGGAAGTAAGTGAAGTCTCTACGGAGTGATAATAGTGGTGAATATATCTTGAACGAATTCAAAGACTTCTATAGAAAAGAAGGAATTCGAAGAGAAGTAATAGTGCCTCATAACCCACATCAGAATGGGGTCGCAGAGAGGAAGAACAAAATGATCGTGGGTGCTGCACGACCTATGCTGCATGATCATGGCCTACCAATGCACTTGTGGGTAGAAGCATGCAATACTGCGGTTTACGTGCAAAACCATTGTACTCATAGAGTACTTGGCATGAGTACACCTAAAGAAGCTTTTACTGGTAAGAAACCGAATGTTTCTCACTTTAATATTTTTGGCTCATCTGTTTATGTGCATGTGACCAAGAACACCATGAAGAACTTGGAGCCGACTGCTAAAGTTGGGATATTTTTTGGGTACATAGAAACACCCCATAGTTATCATGTGTATTTTCCAAATAGTTGAATGACTGTGGTGCGACAAGATATAAAATTCAATGAGGGGAAATCCATGAAGTTGTCGCTTGAGAGGGAGCTAGACTTGCATGCATGGGAGGAAATGCTTGTTCCCAAAGATGAGTCTCTAAATGTGGATCAGCCACAGGAGGAGGTTCATGGAGTGGAGGAGTCCACTCATGTAGAGCCAAACATCAGAACTGGTAGAAGGCATACCATAGAAGCTAAGAGGCTGAAGCTTGATGCAGCACAAAATGTAGGAGTCCCTGCTTCACAGCGCAGATAGAGACAATCTCCTGACCGATTCACTGGATACATGGATCTCATGAGAAAATGTGTTGTGACTGAGCCATATTCCTTTCAGAGAGTAGTGTAGGAGCCCACATGGGTAGATGCAATGGTGGAGGAGTATGACTCCATTGTCAGAAAAAGTGCTTGGGAAATTGTTCCAAGGCCAGTTGATAAATCAGTGGTAGGTTCAAGATGGATCTACAAGGTAAAGAAATCTGCTGATGGGAGTGTTGATAAGTATAAGGAAATATTTGTGGCTTAGGGCTTCTCACAGATCGAGGGGATTGATTATGAAGAAAATTTTTCACTTGTTGCACGATATTCTTCCATAAGGACCATCCTTGCTCTCTCAGCATAGATGGGTTGGCACATTCATTAGATGGATATGAAGACTGCGTTCCTTAATGGGATCATCGAGGAAGAAGTGTACATTGAGCAACCTGAAGAATTTGAGATCTTCAACAGTGAGTCGCATGTGTGTAGACTCAAAAGAGCACTGTATGGGCTGAAACAAGCACCCCATGCTTGGTACACTGGGATCGACAACTATTTCACTGGACTTGGCTTCACCAAGAGTGAGGCGGATGCAAACCTATACCAGATTGTGGTGGAGGGTAAGATTTTAATCATTTTTCTTTATGTTGATGATTTAATACTGACTGGTGATGAGAAATTGATACACTCATGCAAGGAGGACGTTACAAAGGATTTTGAGATGAAGGATATGGGCCTCCTTCATTATTTCCTTGGATTAGAAATATGGCAGTGAGAAGGTGAAGTGTTTGTGTCTCAAGGAAAGTATGCAAGGGATATACTCGGTAAGTTTCACATGGAGGGTTGCAAACCCATGGATACTCCTCTTCCAGGAAACTAGAGGAAAGAGGACACTACATTTAGAGAGGTAGTGGATGCTACTGTCTTTCGACAGTTGGTGGGTTCGCTCATGTATTTAGTTAATACAAGACCGAACATATGCTCTGCGATGAACCAGCTTAGTTAAGCGATGGTTAAGCTTACTGAGCTCTTTTGGAAGGAAGGAAAGCATGTCCTGAGATATCTCAGGGGCACATCTGAGTATGGCTTATGGTACAGACAGACAGATGAGGTGAAGTTGCATGGCTTCACGGATGCAGATTAGGTAGGCAGCCCAACAGACAGAAAGAGCACATCAAGAGGGGTTTTCAGTATCAGCTCTACATTTGTTTCTTGGTATGACAGGAAATAGAGATCTGCGACACTCAGTTTAGCGGAAACGGAATACATGGTAGCAAGTCAAGCTACATGTGAGGCTATCCGGATGAGGAAGATCCTGGTCGGTTTGTTTGGTTCTCATTTAGATCCTATAGTGATTCATTGTGATAATTAGAGTTGCATTAAACTCTCGATTAATCATGTGTTTCATGATAGATCTAAGCATATAGATATCTGGTATCATCATATCAGAGATCGTGTGCAACAGAAGATCATGTTGCTTCATTACATTCCTACAGAAGATCAGGATGCATATATCTTAACGAAGGCGCTCACCAGGAGAAAATTCGAATACCATAGAGACAGGATCAGGGTGACGGATAATCCCTTTCTTGTTGAGAGGGAGTGTTGAGATTCAACAAGATGATGATCCTAGTGAAAATTAAGCACCTACACTAGGTGGGGCCCACAAGCTATTTTTAGGTGTATGTCTATTTTTAGAATGGTGAGAATATTCTATTTATAGCATGAGTCTATTTATAGATGGTTGAGCAAATTCAATTTATATATGAGATTCTATTTTTAGATGCATGGGCGAAGTCTATTTATAGATTGAATGTCTAAAAATAGATCAGATGTCAATTGTTATTGGCCCTTAATAATAATTAGACAATAAATAATAATCTATTCTCTTGAAGAACTTGATTTTAGTTAACTGATGTGGAAAACCAGTTCACTGAAGGAATTACGAGTTCTAAGGTTGGTTGTTGGGACATGCAGAGTGGACTTCGTTGTAACTGAGTGATACAAAGTTGTAACAGAGTTGGATGTGTAGTTATGTGAGTTGTTATTTAGTTTAACTTAGTTGTGCTAGTTGTAACTAGTTGTAACTAAAGATACACTAGTGAGAGATCAGTGAATTAAATATTAAATTAATTCACATGGAGTGATCTCACATGCAATTGAAGAAATACTACTGTTAACTACATGCATGTTAGATCTAGTGGAGACCCAATTAAGCGATAGGTGAAAGGGCCTGTTTGACTATCAGTTGTGACTATAGTGGGTGCACAAGTGCAACCAAACACAGATTGGAGTTGCCAATGAGGATTGCGCAGTCAAGGCAAGGAAAGATAGAATTCATTCAATGATCTTCATCAGCAGGGATTGCGCAGTGGAGGTAGGCTATCAGGAGGCAGTAAATTGGTGCATGTTTATGCCAATTTTTGTATGACAGTGTGAGACGATTGTATATTTTACTGAGAGCTCTTGGAGTAGAGCTTTGTATTATATTGCTTCATGGTCCATGAATATACATAATATATGATAGTTGGGGTTTTTATCTTTATGATTTCTTGGTAGAAACATTTGTGTTATGTGTGATTGATTTTTTTTCATGTGTTTGCAATTGGCGATTAAATTTCTGCAAAGATTTAAGTAGAATGATTATGTATTTAACAGTGGCATATAATTGTTAGAATAGGAGATTCCGGAAATACATATCAGTATTATAAATTTCTACACTATCATCACCCATACACGTGAGGCCTAACCCCATGGGCGTGAAGGAGATTCGATCCTATGACCTCCCAACCGAAAAAGTACTTAACAATGGGGGCTCAATCAATTGACCTAACCCTTGGGGTGAATGAGTTTCTTGTTGACTGAACCTAGAGACATAATTCCCATTTCGCCTTATTTATATCATAGCCTGGTAATGGTGGAGTTTTTCAGTGAAATATCTAAAATTTGCTAGAAATTGCTGAGTTTGTTAGGTATTGGTATTCATTTTCTATGTACTCAAACAAGTATTTAATTCCCATTCTAAAAATTCATTATTTAATTACAATTATTTTTAGAATGTCTACTTGATGGTAAAATAATTAAAGATTAATAAAGTGTGTGGTAGAAGATAAATCTATGTTACAAGACTGTTTCTCATGCAAGAAACTTCCCTGTATATTAGTAGGATATGAGAAACCTTGGTAAGAACAAAAATCTTAAATTCTATAATTTATTCTATTGATTTAGTTTACTACACCTTGAATACTATAAAGTCATACATATATGTCCCTTTCTAGTTCCTCAAACTCTATAAATAAATTTTGAATTTTGGGGGTTGGATATTTTATCCTTAACTCCTGGTCATATGAATAAGAAAGTTCATGCCTAGGAGCTTAGTTACAAAATAACGTTTATCCTAGTCCCACTAGACCAACCTTATGTCTTTGAAACAACCTTTATTTCCTAGTGGCTCATTATCTATTGGAAAAAAAATCTTAACAAAAATGACTATCATAGATTAATGTAACCAATATTAGGTATAATGAGCTACATTCATATTAAAACTACCAAGGTTAGGTCTAACAAGTTACATTCATATTAAAGCTATGTAAAGCACCCGAATGCCCAATTAACTATTCTGACAATTGATAGAACATTTGTTGTATCTGTCAACCTAGATCTATCAACTGAAACGACCTTAAGGAAAAGAGAAACTTTCGTAAATTCCTAGTACGAAGTCCCAATGGTCTGAATAAAATATATATTTGTTGATGGAATAGTGAAGATTCATTAGTTGACAATTTGTTAATTGGACAATACAAATTAATACAAAAAAACCATTAAGTACCTTTTTGTTAACTACCATGTGAATTCCTTGTAAATAACAAAATCTAGATAACTAGATGATATGGACCCCACAAAGTACCTTCCATTGAATTACCATGAATTTTTCTGAGAGACAATAAAATCCAGATACGCATTCACTTCAAAATTCAACAAATATTTGATTTCTATTAGTAACTAAATTTGTTCTCGTTTATCGTGTTGAGTATGTGTTATATTCTTCGTATGAATATTCTTTTGCATTGGACACAATAGTGGGTTTAACCCCTCTTGCTTGAGGGGTTTTGAGGGGGAAAATGCTCCCTACATGGGGGTTCATGGGTAGTACCCTTGAAAATATTTTTTTTTTGTGTAGTTTTTTTAATATGTTTTTGTCGATTTTCGACACATGGTTTCACTTTTAGCAGAGTTATGGCACATGGATTGGTTAAGGAATTATGGTTATATTCTAATCCAGGGTAAATGGATTGGTGATGTATGGATATTACAAGATATACATGATATTGTATTGTAACACTAGAAAAAAAAAATACAATTTTGCTGATTTGGGTTCCTAGGGAAAACTCTTTGTGTTAGTGTATGTGTGCGTGCCATTGCATCTTTTCTATTTTTATGAAACATCTATTTTCTATAATTATTTGTATAGGCTCAAGGCCTACATTTGGTATTAGAGCAACTCTGGCTTCAAGGAGACACCTTTGTGGCTTAAGAAAATAAAAATTTCAAGTCTTCCCTACTTAGGATTCCATGGTAAAATATGTGTGTTAATGTGTGTGTGTGCACCATTTCATATTTTTTGTTTTTACTAAGAATCTATTTGCAATATTTTTCCATAAAGTGTTAAAGCCTACATTTGGTATCAAAGTAATTTTGGCTTCTAGGGGATGCCTTTGTGGCTAAGGGATTTGGATCATGCCTATAATAGAGCCCATTACAATGGGAGATATTTGAAATCAATTCTTATGTTGAAAGGAAATAGTGAGCAGTTCAAAGATATAAATTGAGAAATCATTGGGCAGATTTTTGAGCCATGGAAGCTCAAAATGGAAGTTCTATTGGTGGACAAATATCAATTGATTCAAGTACTCGCTGATGGGGATATTAAAAAAAGACTCGACGAAGTTGGATCAAAAGGAAAATAACACAATATACTTGTAACTCTTAGATTTAGTATTACTAAATGTTTCAAGAGAAGTTATAAAAAAGGTTTTTCGGAACAAGTTCGAGGCTTTGTTGGGACCTAGATAATTTTTGCAATTTTTTTGGTATAGGTAGGACTGGGTAGTAGGAGTAAGGAGTGCAGGAGAGGATGAGATTGTGTGCAACAAAGGGCTGGCACAAGACGTAGGCACAAGAAGGAGAGTGTAGCATGGGGTTGGTGCAGGACATAGGCACGAGAAGGAGAGCATAGCATGGAGTGGTACAAGGGTTGAGGCACAATGAAGGCAGACACCACACAACAGGAAGATAGTAGCGGAAGGAATAAAGGGATGTGGAAAAATGATAATGATCATTAGGATTTTGCAGGAGGAGAAAACTAGCCAAGGAGGATGTGGCCACCAATTAGTTGTTGATATTTTAAGGCAAGGGACATTGGGTGGAGTGGAGCCGAAACAAGGCAAAGGATATTTTGAGGCAGTTATACTATGCGTGGGACAACTCAACCAACATTAGGGAAATATTTGAACGACCGGAGGGTCGGCTACGCCAAATGAGTGGGAAAAGGAGAGCATTCCAGAGGAACTTATGGGAATTATAAAATGGTATGTCTAAGACCGAAGGGGGATTGAATAAGGAATATCAATTGAACTATGTATTGTTGGCACTTAGTGAGATATTGGTTTGTTTTATGTCATGTGAGTCAAAGTGAGTCTCTGTACTAAGTGTTTGGTTACTATGGTTGTGTCAGTCGTTATTCAAAAATGCTAATGTAAACAATATTAGTCATGAAAGATATATCTTAATGTTGTTGAGGTAGTTCTTTGTCTTGTTTTGGATAATATTGTAGATGGATGGAGGGCCAAATAATCTGTTATTTATAACTTTGGGTTTTTTTCCCCTTTCTGTTGATATATATAGGGGATGGTATTATGGGAATTAATATATTTTTGTTATGGGTGTAACTATTAATGAAAAATATTTGTGTCCTTTCTCTTTTCTGCATAACTGTGTGAGTATATTGTTGGAACTCACTATCGTGTGAATGTTATGTGAATATATGTATATGGAAGATGGGTTATGTCTGTGATTTGAGAATGGATGATATTATTGTTAAAGGTTGCAGGTTCGTTGACTATTTCCAATGCTAGTCTTGTTGTTATGCTTTATTAGGATAGCTTATAGCGATGATGTGTTCTTGTATTGTCTAGTAGTGTTGTGGTCATTAAGCCCTACCGATTAGGCGTAGTTGTCGGTGCAGGGTCCTATTATTAGTTTTGGTCTATTTGACTTTTGAATGTTGGTTGTGTGACTATCGCACGTTGGTCGATATGTTAGAAGTTCACAGGGTCCTATCGAGCTACACATAGTTATGACAAGTCTATGTTGTAGCTGAGGGATTTAATGTTTGGTGTGAAACACATCACATGATAGTAGTAGAATATATTGGTATGTATTAAATAGGAATCATGTGTTGTAACCTTAAGACAATCCCATCCAACTGCAGAAACCTAGTTTCGATGATCATCGATTAGCCTCTCAGGTGAGACTTCACTCACCTTGTGAGAATTTTCGAAAGGGTCGATGCTAAGTGGGTATTTATTGGCCATTGTATCACAAATATCGGGTCTGTTAGCATCCCACACACCAAAAAATGGTTCTATTTTTGGGACCAGGATGGATGCATGATGAGATTGTCTGATAAGGATGTGGAAACCATGGAATCCTTGTAGAAAGGAGATTAATCGCTGGATGAAGCAAAAGGAGCACAAGTTTGTTGCGAAAGAAATCAGAGAAAAGGGTCAGAGCACAGAAAAATGGCTACATAAGTATGTGTATACTTATTTTCATGAAATATTCTTTGCAGAGTTTCCTAATATTTTAACACAGTGGGTCCAAAGTTTGAAAGATAGTAATCCCACACATCGACAAAATGGTCCAAGGATGTGGATGCCTGAAGAGGTATGTAAGTTGGAAGCGATAAGAAATAAGGTTTTTCATGCTATGAATTTATGGTTTGAAAGTGTGTTAGAAGGGTATATTACGGAGTCTGTAATAGAATCGACGATATCCTATACTACAATAGATAAAAAGTTTCTTAAGGGATCGAGAGGTATATTTTTAAGATCATTGTCGCTATTGATTAAGATGTTGTTGTATGATCATGATGTTCTACCATTGGAATATGACACCATGAGAGGCTAAGCACTCTGCGAGGATGGGGGAGTGGAGGAGGCGCAGGAGGTGGTCTGAGGAAATAATGGAGGAAAAATATGGTGGTGGAAGTTGTTAGTGGGTTCTAAATTGTACATAACAAAAGAACGAGAAGAGAATGGAACAAGAGATTTATGAGGATGGAACATTGAGGAGTGGCAGAAGATAGGATGACACAGGAGGAGGTTGGTTACCATCGGTAACTTCTAAAAGAAGAAGCCCAGAGGAAGGGGCTAGGAGGGGTTATCGCAGGACACAAAGTAGTGCCAACAACTACAGTCATGAAGGGACGTAGTTTGGTACACCACCTACAGAGGCAAGAGAGAGAGAGAGAGCAGTTGAGCCCGCATACGACAAAGGACTTGAAAGCAAAACCATAAGAACAAAACATCACTAGGGTTGATCCCACAATCCTGTGTGCATATATATATCAAGAGGTAATCACTTGACACACTCATTCAACTAATATAGGAGGTCATCATAGTCATGGGGGAAGAAATAGTAGTAGTAGTGGAGTTGGCATGGGTGTACAAGGGACGACCCGAAATATTCAGATCTAGAGTGGTGCACAGATGTACACACAAAGTTCTAGTAGTAAAACAAGCACATGAGGGAGTCATTCATCTAGGAGTACCGTGTATACCACCATGGCAGGTGTAGACCTGAGAATGCCTATATTTCATGGTGCAAGGACCGAATACCCAAAACAAAATTTGTTTGTGTGTGAAGCTATTTGGAAAAATAAGCAAGTTTAGGATGAGACTACCAAGATTTTGCAGTTGGAATCCACTTTCAAAAATCACGCACTAACATGGCATATGAAGGATAATAGCACGACGTTAGCCAGATAGAACAAAACTTTGGTGGACATTAAGCATGCACTAATAAGGGAAATCCAAAAACCCAAGTTAGAGTCCCAATGCATCACGAAGCTCAAAGAGATTAAGAAAATTATGGGAGAATCAATATGGGGCTTTGACTAATGGTTTAAGGTGTTAAAGGATATAATAGCGTTCAAAATTATATACGTGCAACATAAAGAATGGTTTATTGTCAGTTTTCTACCACATATTTGAATACCATTAACACAACAAGGATTGGTATGTAGTCAGAGGGTTTAGAGGAGGTGAGAGTAATGGCATGGCGCAAGTACAATCATAGTTAGTTGAATAATGTCGCAACTCCGATATTTTTCCAAAGGGAAGGAGAAATGAGAAGAAGTATGATGTACCCTTTTTCGGACGGAGCGTCACCATAGAAACGAATGCAAGTTGTTGAATGAATATATGGAAACTGACACAACAAACCCCTTTGCATAGGGTATGGGAATGTGGTGTGAGATATGTAGGGTATGGGGCCATATACCCTCTAATTTTCCAATGATGCAAAAATATGAGGCTACAAAGTGGACCTTGTTTTGCGACTTCTGTAAATAAATTAGGCACGATATTCACCATTATCATGTGTTAGAACTAATGCACGAGTGAACCTTTGACTCCTTTAGAATGAAAGGTTCGGAAGGAGCGGAGGTTACGATGAATGAAATTAACTAGCCTGGGCATGCTCAAGGTGGACAATATGATCACCAAGGTCAAGGATGTGGCCTGGGAGCTAGAGGACCTAGAGGACTTGGTAGGGGAATATGAGGATTTGGCCGAGGGAAGAGTACCATAATTTGCTATAATTGTGGAAAATAGGGACACTTGAATCGTGATTGCACTAATTTGTGTTGTGCATGTATTTATTGCAAGCCCCTAGATCATCCAACAAATATTTTCCCTTAGTTGATTTCCAAGTGGCAGGAAAAGGAAGGAACCAATGTTCAAATCATAGCGGTTGAGCTGCGAAAATCCCAGAGACAGGTCAATGCAATAACATAGGGAGGTACCAAAATGGGAGCTAATGCCACGAATTCTTGGGAACAACAATTTCAATGGGTAAGAATAGCCCCCTAGCCACCACAAAAGTTTCATCCCACGAAGGAGAAGGCCACATAAAAAGAGGCTCGACGAGAAATAATTCCAGAAGAATGGGACAAGTCAGAGTCTAGGCATGAAGCAAATATGTCAGAGTTATATGATAGTACCAGAGGCAGGGTTGAAGGAACATTGTAGACCTAGTCCAAAGTTTGCTACAAAGTTGTTTAGAATTGGTAAAAGACTCTTAGGCATTGGAAATTTTTAGAAAACTAGTGGAACAATGTATGGGAATAACATAGGAGTCTATTGCGCAACCTTCACCTAGGGTCGCAAATCAAGTGGCTCGCAGAAAAAGAATCAGTAAAAAATTTCAGTTTGGTGCACAGATTTGTGATATGAGATGGATAATATTATTTTGTATTTGGGATTAGACGGAAATATCTTACCAAAGAGTACCTGGGAAATGATGGGAAGGTTGAAGCTGGCATGGTCCTAAATTCAACTCATATTGACTAATTAGCCGTGAAATTTTCTGATCAAACGACTGTCAGGTGTACTAGTGGACATAGATGGGGTGTAAAGTATGAATTATTTCAAGGTCATTGAAATTGTGGATGATACCGACTCCTATCCAAATCTTCTTGAGATTGACTAGGACTTTGACAACTAGGTAATTATCAATTTAAAAAGAAGATAAATGATTTTTTAGGGGGGAGTTATTCGGGTTATTGCACCATCGGATCCGCGGGAAGATAATCGCTACATTAAACCAATAAAGGGAAAGATCAGTCAAGAATATCTAGACAATATCTATAATATTACCGCCCGACAGGATGATTATGTAAACCCAACAACTAATAGAGTATTGAGTTGGCATAGCATTGGGTCATGCGTATCTAACTCAAAGGAGGCTTTGGGAAACTAGAAAAATCGGTTACAAGAGGTAAGTACCCGATGATGCGCCTAGATTATGAGGATGGTGCATTGGATCTGGACCGAGGTGAGCAATCCACCTCATTTTTATGGAATGTTTGAGATAGATATTTTTGTACATGAGTAAGAAGATCAGGTGCTTGATTGTTAAAGAGTTCTTGCATTGGACGTCGCACTACATGAAACATCGACCAGGTGGTGGGTTGCGCATAGGGAAGGAGTCACAGGGATGGAGACAATGCAAATAGTTGTTGAAATTCAGATTTGGAACCAACTCGGGGGTCCTAGGAAAAAATACCGAGGAATGGAGTGCTGTAGGACTCACTTGAAATGGAGCATTTCCGCGTTGAAAAAAGGAGGAGTAACTCATCAGGAATGGATACACTGTTTATTCATACCTTAGATGTTATTCCGATAAATTGGTATATTAAGTTAGAGATGTGTAGAGGAACCCGAGATTCGAATGAGTTGGAGCAGAATTTAAAGGCAACCTTAAAATTTAAAGCAGCTGAAACTTATATAAAGAAGGATTGGAGGTGTTGCAATGAAAGATATTTGTAGTTGATGACTCAGCCCTAACCAATGAGGGGCCATGATGCGTCGCATCTCAACACTTGTAGCAGGTTCATGACTTTTTGAAATGTTACAATGTGGCAGATAATGGAGGATATGAGGAGAAGGATCCTCAAAATGTCCAGATGCCAAAGGTAGAATGCGAACACATAGTGGAAGTACTTCCTATACAGATTTAGTAATATCCACAACTAATCTAGATAAGGAAGGGTGAACTCAGAGTTGAGGGACCTTTCGAGTTGGCGAGTATTGTAAGCTACCGGGAGGGTAGTATTATTGACATTGTTATAGGTCCATTGTGCGAATAATTTATTGATAATAGTGGTGGAAAGACTAGGAGACTTGATACAACGAAGATCGAAGACATGAAAATTAGGATAACATTGCTTAACAATGCATGATTGGAGCGGTTGGCTGCTATGCCTCGCTTCGGGAGGAGCGCTAATAGACAAGGTGAATAAGGAAGAAAAAAGGGGATGGATTACCCCCTATGTACATATGTAAATTTTGAAAAAATGTTGAACTAAGAATGAGAGGGAATGGGTCCTACCAAGAGGATACATAGGTATAGTTAAAGATAAGAAATATGTTGTGTTGGGGTGACGTCGAATCAGGTACAAAATTCATTACAAAGGATGGACCTGCAAGACAACCAATGGAGAAAACATAATATGGCATGCGAGGACTCAAATACATTAATTATGGTTAGGATAACATGGGAAGACTATGTCAAAATGATTTAACTCTTGAAGGAAATATTCATGTAGAGAGAAGAAAGTGGCTGGATAGGTTACCAAATACCATTCGGTGGCAAGAGGAGGCCTGCGAGCTATCAATTCACCCACGAATTGGGACACTGTCACGTTGTGATATGAGGGCCAAAATTGAGGTGAATGAAGATTTAAATAGATTAAAGCTGACTATGGTGAGTCAATGGCTTATTTGACCATAGTATCAGACGGACTAGGAAACAGTGACTATGGAGAAAATTGTTGATAATCGAGGAAATTTGAATATGAACTCCAACATAACCAGGAGAACGTATCGACAGACTTGTTGGAGAAAGCAGAGGGTAGAATTATTATAAATAATCACCTGGGGATCGAAGGAAAGCGAGTGAGGTATTCACAAGTAGAGATGAAGGAGTCGCACATGATTAATGCGCCGATGGGAGGATGCAATTGTGGAAGAAGAGGTTCCAGCAAGGAAACCTGAGCGATACAATTTGGAATGAGAGGTATAGTTCCAAGGGAGTGGAGGGGATTCATTAGGAGGTTTGAAAAAATAAATACCTTCTCCACTCAAGAAGATGGTTCATACCCAGAGACATAGACACACCTGTAAATTTAGTTGTGTGCCATGGGACAAGAAGACTTGCAGCCTCTTGGACTGCAATGACGATGCTGTAGTGCACACCATAAGGATTGTAGAGAGAAGATGGGGCTTTTTCCTAAGGCATGATGGTGAAAAAGGAAGAAACACGGGACAACACCCACGTCTTAACTTAGGATTAGGGTTAAGTTCTTTGACATGAAGGAAACAAACAACTTCATGCCTTACCTCTGTGCTGAATACGGCATGAGGTATGGATGCAAGAAGGAGATACATGCCAACAACATGCATAAAATTCGGTCATGGAGCAGCAGTGGTAACCAAGTCTTTCCGTTTGATGGCAACACTATGGGGAGGGGGGACGTGGTTGATCCCTCTTTAGGTGTTTTAAGACCTCCAAGGCATCTAGATTCTATGTCTTGTTCTGCGGCAACCATACTGGAGGAATGTAGATAAACTTAGTGAAATTGGAGGTCCCAAATCTATGGGGATAGAAGAAGTGACTAAGTGGCTTGAGGATGAGCCACATTTTTGTGTTGGGGGCCTATTGGGACCCAATTAATTTTTGCAATTTTTTTTTGTATATGTAGGACCGCGTAGTATGAGAAAGGAGTGTGGGGGAGGATGAGATAGCACATATCATAGGGCTAGCCCAGAACACAAGCACACGATAGAGGGTTGGTGTTAGAAGGAGAGCTTAAAATGGTGTTGGCGTAAGGGTTGAGGCACAACGAAGACAAGCGCTACACAACAGGAAGATAATAGTGGAGGGAATAAAGGGACGTGGATAGAGGATAATGACTATTAGGGTTTTGTAGGAGGAGAAAATCGACCAAGGAGGTCGTGGCCACCAAACAGTTGTAGATATTTTGAAGTATGGGACATTGGGTGGAGTGGAGTTGAAACCAGGCAAAATATATTTTGAGGTGGCTATACTACGTGTGGGATAGCTCAGCTAGCATCAGGGAAATATCTCAACGACCAGAGGGCCAGTTAGGATGAATGAGTGGGAAAAGGAGAGCCTTCGAGAGGAACATATTGACATTATAAAATGGTCTGTCCAAGGCCAAAGGGGGGTTTGGATAAGGAATATTAGATGGACCATGCATTGTTGGAACTCAGTGAGATATTGGTTTATTTTATGTTATGTGAGTCAAAGTCGATCTTTGTACTAAGTGTATGGTTACTATGGTTGGGTTAGTCATTGTTCAACAACGCTAATGTAAACAACAATAGTCATTGATCCAGGTGGCTCTAGAGATGCTCAAAAGTCAAAGAGGGTTCATAATAGATCAAAAATCAAAGTCCTCACATTGAAGTGAAACTAGGACCGAATCATAGTGCTTGTTTCCCTAATTCCAATGGTGTAAACGATAGTCAAATATGATTTTGTGTGCTCCAGATATTCACGTTCAAAGTTCTGGTCAAAATTGACCAAGTGACATGCTTAATGAGACAACAAATTAACTGAGACTCGACGCAGGAAATTTGGCCACTAGACGGGTGAATTTGTCGCCTACTTAAAATGTCCAATAACCCTTATTTTCCGGTTGGCATTTTTTTAAACTATTGTTGCTTAATATAATAAAAACAATTAATTTTTTGGGTGGCAAGCCACTAACCCTGCCACCCCTCCTGACCATTGCATTATATGTGTCATAATATGGGAGGGCAGGCCACCACCGACAGACCTACTCGACCCACTGACACTGTTATATGTAAATGCTGTTAAACGAAAGTCAAAATAATGGGGCCAGCGAGCGTCGAATCTGCGTTAGACAGCATGCCGGCGGTGACCCCATCCTACATAAATCCAGTAACAAAAAAAACTTGTTGCAAAAATTCAAACGGTATACCAGCTCCAAAAGAAAATTTGGTGCCAATTTCGGATTCGAACCCAAATATTTGGTGTAACAATATCCCGTTTTAGCTAACGACCCATGGTCCTCCCCTTGTTTATTCTGCCGCCAAACACCTATATAAACCAACCTTCATCATTCACCTAGGGGGAGAAAGCCGAACGGTGGGGGAAGCAGAGGCCAGAACTAGGAGGGCGCATAATCCCACGCAGCAGAACCTTGCCCAAGAGTAGATGTGGAACTATGAGCAAGAATATGCCAAGATGCCAAATACATTCCCTTTGAGGGTCAGAGGTTCTAGTGCCAGAATTTGTCATGCTTATAGTCATTTTTGCACATTTTCTCACTAAGAGTCCATCCATGCAGTTAGAATCTCCATCTGAGCAACATAAATTCAGACGTCCAACAACAAGGAATATTTGTGGAATCATGAGGAATCTAAAATATTCCCTAGGGTCCAAATTTTTACAGTGTCTGAATTGGAGAAATTTATAGTTGATTTTGCACTATTTTGTGCCAGGAATTCAATGGTGCAATCCATTTCAGCAACTGAGCTTTGAATTTTTTGGACATAACTGAAAGTGGAGGTATATGACGTAGTTATGTCATGCTTTCTTTTGATTTGATAAGATGATGTTTTTATTGTTGAGATCCCCGATTACGATCATGTTGAGGGATAATTTTTTGCCACATCATGTGAGATTTTATTAGCATGTCATACTGAAGGAGGGCCTATTTGAGTGAGAGTCCCTGTAGGGAGAATTTCTTGTGAAGAGACATGCCACACTGGTTGAGGGTATTTGTCCTTGTAATGGAAAATAACATACCATGTACATCATCATCATTTTCAACATTAAATGAAGTGTCCTCCACTCTCTTGACACTGGGCCTAAAGACGTAACCCACGCTGGGTGAAATCCTTTATCAATGTGTTTTGTGTTCGTGATTTGATTTTCATCTTATTTACAGTATGCACATATGGATGTTTTATGCTCTTTCACATGCAATTCTGCTAACATCACATAAGTGAAAGGTCTTGGTTAATTTTGGTAGCTGAAGGGATCCAAATATAATTTGGTATCAGAGCAGTATTCTTATTGATGTGAATTGAAAATTTCAATGATTGAATGTGCAAAAAAAATGGGAATGGAGAACAACAAATATATCTACGCGGACCTCCTCAAGATGGCATGCATAGTGGAAATAATGTATGAAAATTATGAGGAGACGATGGCAAGAGAGGAATGAGAGAAAGAAAGAGCAGAGGATGATTCTTCATCTCCATCTTCCAGTGACCATTCTTCTTCCTCATCGTCTTCTCATCATTCAGATGAGGAGAACAATCAAAGCCTTCAAGCAGAGAATGATGAATTGAGAAGACTTCTACGAGAAGAGAAAGAGGAGAAGCATAAATTGCAACTTCAACTACGAGTCATGGAAGAGACCTTGGAAGAATTGAAGCACAATGAAGGCTTAGCGAAGCCATCATAATCTGCTTCAGAATAAAAAACTAAGGTAAGAAATGTTGATATTTCTTCAATTTATTTTTCACATGAGACTATTTCTGTTGGAAACATGGAGGTACCCATTTCAGGAACTGGCATGAGACTCCTTACCAAGATGGGGTATAAAGGAGGAGGACATGGTGTTAATTGCTAAGGAATGACTCAACCATTGGAGGTTGTACAAAGGCCTCGATTTTTAGGTTTGGAATACACTGAAGGAATATTATCGAAGATAGCAGAAGCTTCCAAGACATTGTCGAAGCCATCAGAGAAAGAGGATGATTGGAATATATCACAATCCTCCCATGACAATGCACATTGCAGAGGAAGAGATAAGGCAAGCTCTCATCGCCAGAATTTCACTAGTGACAGTCAAGATAAGTATAAAAAATATCAGTATTCTAAAGCTCGTTTTGATTACAAACATGTTAATGATGAACAAAAATCATGGCATAAAAAACTATGCGGTTTTTGTGGTTTACATAACCATGTTGTTTTCGAGTTCTGGAAGAGAATGGAAGCAAGAAAGAGGATGAGGCGTGAAATGCCTTCTCCACATCAGGGAAGGAAGTAGGTCTAGAGGAAGAAGAATTTTTGCAATCATTACAATAGAGGTGGACATCAAAGAGCCACATGTTGGAGGCTCCATCCAAAACAACTTCTTAAGGACAAAACGCTTGTGCATAAAGCATTGGGTGAAGATGTTCAACAAGCAAATCCGCCACATTCTTAGTGGTTCACTTTGTTGAGTAAGAGATAGTTTTACTCGATATGGTAGATTTTCATGGCCTCATTTTGTAAATCATGTGTTGTGATTTAAATTGTAAAAGTGATGATGTGTTTTCCATTTCTTATTAAAGCAACAACGATGTTTTGGCCTTTGATCGATATCTGGGTATTGATTTTTATTCTGATGTAAACTTGACTAGAAAGTGTGTATTATAAACTCTTGAAAAGTATGGGGATGCTTGGGTCATGATTGGTCATGTAGTTTTAAAATATTGTACTATAGGCTTGCAGAGGATGCAATTGTCGACTAATCACTTATGGCTCCAAAGAACAAGGGTGAAGGAGAATGAAGGGTGACCTGTTAGGACACTTGTGGAGCAGAAAATGTAACACCGGAGTTGCCGATCATGTTCATGCTTTTGGAGGACCAAAAGTTTCTCAATAGGGAGGAATGATCCAGGTGGCTCCAAAGACACTTAGAAGTCAAAGAGGGTTCATAATAACTTAAAAATCAAAGTCCTCAAATTGAATTGAAACCAGGACTAGATCGTAGTGCTCGTCCCCCTTATTCCAATGGTGTGAACGACATTCAAATCAGAGTTTGTGTGCTCTAGATATTCACGGTCAAAGTTTTGGTCAAACTTGGCTAAGTGGCAAGGTTGACGAGGAAACAAATTGGCCGAGACCTAGAACACGAAATCTGGCCATCGGATGGGTGAATTTGTCACCTACTTAAAATGTCCAGTAATCCTTATTTTTCGGTCGGCGATTTTTAACTTATATATATATAACGACACTCAAATCCGAGTTTGTGTGCTCCAGATATTCGCGGTCAAAGTTCTAGTCAAACTTGGCCAAGTGGCAGCTTAACGGGGAAACAAATTGACTGAAACCCGATGCATGAAATCTGACCACCGGATGGGTGAATTTGTCGCCTACTTAAAATGTCCAGTAAACCTTATTTTTTGGTCGGCGGTTTTTAACTAATGTTACTTTATATATATATATATATATATATATACTTTTTTTTTTTTTTAAATTTTAAATTTTAATTTTAATTTTTTTTTGTTATTATTTATTTAATTTAATTATTATTATTATTATTATTATTATTTATTTATTTTATTTTATTTTTATTTTTTTGGGTAGCAGGCCACCAACCCCACTACCCCTCCCGTCCGTTGTATTATATATGTCATAATATGGGCAGGTAGGCCATCACCAGTGGAACTACTTGACCCACAGGCACTGTTATATGTAAATGTCGTTAAACGATAGCCAAAACACCAGGGCTAGTGGGTGTTGAACCCGCGCCAGTCGATGGGCTAACTCGCCGGTGATGGCCCCATCCAACATAACGCCAATAAAACTAAAAAAAAAAAATTGCTGCGAAAATTCAAATGATCCGCCCACTACAAAATAAAATTTGTTGCCAAGTTGAGATTCGAACTCAGATCTTCAATGTAACAATATCCCATTTTAGCCCACGTCCCATGGGCCTCACCTTGTTTAGTCAGCCGCCAAACACCTATATAAACCAACCTTCATCATTCGCCCAGGGGGAGAGAGCTGAACGGTGGGGGAAGCAGAGGCCTAGAACCAGGAGGGCGCAAAATCTCTTGCAACGGAACCTTGTCGAGGAGGAGGTGTGGAACCATGAGTAGAAAATATGCTAAGATGCTAAAAAATATTTCCTTAGAGGGTCAGAGGTGCCAGTGCCTGAATTTGTCATGCTTATAGTTATTTTTGCACGTTTTCTTGCCAGGAGTCCAACCGTGTAGTCAAAATATCCATCTGAGTAGCAGAAGTTTAGGAATCTAACAACAAGGAATCTTTGTGGAATCATTATGAATCTAAAATATTCCCTAGGGTACAAATTTTGACGGAGTTAGAATTGGACAAATTTATAGTCAATTTTGCACTATTTTGCGTGAGGAATTCAACAGTGTAGTCCATTTCAACAGTTGAGCTTTGCATTTTTAGACCATCATCAAATGTGGAGGTATATGATGCAGTTATGTCATGCTTTTATTCTTATTTTTTGAGATGATGTTTTTATTGTTGAGATCCCTGATTACCATCATGTCGAGGGATACTTGTTTGCCACATCATGTGAGATTTTATTAGCTTGTCATGCTGAAGGAGGGCCCATTTGAGTGAGAGTTCCTGTAGGGAGAATGTCTCATAGAGATACATGCCACTCAGGTTGAGGGTATTTGTCCTCGTAATGAAAAATAACATACCATGTACATCATCATCATTTGCAGCATTAAATGAAGTGGCCTCCACTCTCTTGACACAAGGCCTGGAAATGTAACACGTGCTAGGTGAACTCTGTTATCAATGTGTTTTTTGTTCATGATTTTATGGTTGTCGTTATGTTTGATCTTCTCTACTGTATGCACATATGGTTGTTTTATGCTCTTTCACATGCAATTCTTCTAACATCATAGAATTAAAGGTTCTTGGTTAATTCCGGTAGCTGAGAGATCCATATCAGTCATGAAACATATACCTTAATGTTGTTGTAGTAGTTCTTTATCTTGTTTTGTATAATCTTGAAGATGGTCAGATGGCCCGATAATCTGTTATTTGCAACTTTGGGTATTTTTTCCCTTTTATGTTGATATATATTTTTATTGTTATGACAAGAATTAATATATTTCTGTTATGGTTATAACTGTTAATGGAATTTATTTGTGTCCTTTCTCTTTTATGCATAACTATTTGAGTGTATTGGTGGAACTCATTGCTATGCAAATGGTATGTGAATTTATGTATATAGAAGATGGGTTATTTCTGTGATTTTATATTAGATGATATTATCGTTAAAGATTTATGGGTCTCTTGACCAAGTCAAATTCTCATCTTGTTGTTGTGCTTTATCGTGGTAGATTATAGAGATTACGTGTTCCTATATGGTTGAGTAGTGATGTGAACATTAAGCCCTGCCGGGTAGGCGTAGTTGCTAGTGTTGGGTCCTGTTATTAGAATTTTTTAATGCGACCTGTCAATGTTGGTTGTGTGACTATTATACGCTAGTCAATATGTTAGAAGTTCACAGGGTCTTGTCGCGTTGTGCATAATTATGATAGGTTTTTGCAATATTTTAGGGGTTTTATGTTTGGTGCACAACAAAATGCGTGGTAGAAATATAGTATTTTGGTCTATGTCAAATAAGAATCATGTATTGTAACCTTAATACAATCCCATCCGACTGTGGAAACCTCGTTCCAACAGTCACCCATTAGCGTCTTGGGTGAGACTTCACTCACTTTGTGAGTGTTACTGAAAGGGTTGATGTTAAGTGGGTGTTTTTTTGCCATCGTATTGCAAATATCAGGTCTATCAACATCCCACATGGCAAATAGCTTTGCATTAGTCTAAGTCCTTGCCGAACAAATTTTTCTTGTGGAAGAGGTTTTATAACCTAAGGATGACGATGGCGAATTGATGATGGAGCATTTGAATGCCTTCAATACTATGGTAAGTAAATTATTATCTATTGATATTAAGATTTCAAATGAAGATAAGTGTATCAAGTTGTTGTGTTATTTTCCAAACTCGTAGGATAGTCTAGTTGTTTCCAGAGGTGGTAATGCAAGTACATGAAGTTTTGATGAAATAATATCATTCTTGTTGTTAGAGGATTGGGATGGAAAAACATGGAAAGTAAGAAGAAAAATTCCTTGTAATTAACATGACACTACCAAAATAAAAATAAAATGAGTCCTCAAGTGAGAGATCTAAATCACTAGGAAAACTCATAAAGGTATGTTGGAGATGTGGAAAAGAAGAGCATTACAAGAAACATTGTAAATCCAAAATTATTGAGATAGGGAAGGGATATAATGATGCTCCTTCCGCAAAAGAAAAATCCTCCTCAGATGATGGAGGGGATGTGTAATTGGCTTCTTCAACTACACATGTATATCATGAGGTATGGTTGGTTGACTCAAGTGTATCCTTTAATATGACTCCACACGGAGAGTGGTTTTGTGAGTATGAAAGTTATGATGGTGGTGATTCTTTTCCAAGGATATGACTCGATAGCTAGAATCATAGAATGAGGAAAAGTCAAGTTGAAGGTTATGAATAGAAGGATTAGAAAACTCCCTAGTTTTATGCATCTTCCAATATTGGTGAGAAATTGGATTTTTGTAAGCAAAATGACCAATGCAAGTGTAAAAATAATGTTTTAAAATGATACCTGCAAAATGGCTTGAGAGAAATGGTATTGATTAAGGGGGTTGATTGGAACTTTGTAGTGTTAGTGATGTGTGCAACAAATTTTTTGTTCCTCGAAGTGTAAAGAAGGAAAAATTCCTATAGTGTTTGGAGAAAAGAATATGTTGTGGAATCAATGGTTGGGACGTATCAAAGAGAAGGGCCTTTGAGTACTACATGGTAATGGTACGGTAGAAGCTATGTCTATTTTCTGTCTAAATTTTTTATTTCTATGAACATTATTTATATGAGAAGAAAAATTGGGTCAAATTATCCTCTAGTACTATGAGGGAAAAAATAATATTACAATTCGTGCATAGTGATGTGTTTGGATTTGTGTCAGTTTCGTCAGTAGGCAAATATATGTAAAAATGATTGTTTATAGATGATTTCTCAAGGAATACATTGATTTATTTCCATGGTAGAAAATATTATCTAAGCATTGATAAAGAGAGATAATAAAAAAGGGGGGTTTATGTTCTATAGCAACCATGAGCCATAGGTCTCAGAAAAATCTAGAGAGTGCCTTCTCCTTTGTATTTGCATCATTTCCATTATGGAAAAAAGTTGGCAGGATAACTTCAAATTCTAGCTAGGTTTTCTTTCAAAAGGGTTTCCCACATCATATCTTGGTGTTCATGGTGTTCAATTTGTATTTATGCTTCATCATTCTCTATTTTCCAAATTTTATCTTTGCATACATAAGCATAAAAAATGCAGATAATAAATCTAGAAATATAAGGAAAATTAACCTCATAGTATAGATTTTAGATTTTAGTATATTTTTATTAGATATGTTGTGTCGAGCTGTCCAATGGAATATCCTCGACCATTTATAGATCAAAACTCCTCAGCAAAATTGCATTGCAAAAAGGATGAATAGAACCCTGATTGAGAAATAAAGAAGCTTGCTCATTGGAGTCAGGTTAACATAGGAATTCTAGGCAAAGGCAATGGACACTACATGTTATCTAGTAACTAGATCACCCTCATTGACGTTGGAATCCACATGAGGTATGGATTGGTAAGAAACCCTATTTTAAACATAACAAATTATTTGGAAATTTTTCTTACCAATTTGTTCCAAAGGAGAATCAAAGTAAAATATATAAGAAAGTTAAAAAGTATATCATTGTTGGATATAAAGATGGTTTGAAAAGTTCTAAGCTTTAGAACCCAAAAACTAGGAAGGCTGTGTATAGTTGATAAGTGGTATTTAGAGAAATAAAATATATTGTCAAACATGAAGTTTTACTAAGGGATAAAGAACAAGAGAAGATATAGTTTAAATTTAAGGATGATGAATGAGACTTAGGAATGAAAATAAAAAGAAGCACATAATTTGATATTGAGGACATTAGTTCAGGAAAGAAGGTAGTCGAAAAGGTATATTCCTCTAATTTATGTTCAAATTTTGCTTTGTTTTTGCTGATGATGATCCTAAAATTGTTAGAGAGATTATGGATTTGGAGGATGGTAAACTCTTGAAAAAGGTCATGGTTAAAGAATTTCCAACCTAAAACAAAAATGAGGCTAGGGATCTAGTGGAATTTTCTACTAGAAGAAAGCCTTATATATGGGTATTTAAGAAGAAGTTAAATGTAGAAGGTAAAACAGGGAAACACGAAGCTTGGTTAGTAGTTGTATGGTGTTTTTGGTAGCATATGAGTCACAATTCCACCTTCCATGTAGTTTTATGATTCCTACAAGGAAATATACAAACAATGAGTGATGTTAGTGATTAAACATGGATTAAAAAAGCATTTAAGTAAGTGGAAACAATGCATAAAAATGAACTAAAATGAAACAAAACCAAACAACTTAAAACAAGCTAATGTTGCAAACCAAATCAACAAAGGAGTAGGAAAAGGGTCTTCTTTATTGATTGTTGGTAGTGAAAGAGTTACAAATGAATACCAAAGACACTTGAGGAGAGTTGATTGAGCAATAGTGCTCATTAGCTCTAAATAAGGATTTCCCCTCCTCAATATCTTTTGCAAGCTCTTGCTCTATCAAATAAGCATAAAAAACACCCACAAATGATGGAATTATCCTAGCCTTGGTATGCTTTATTGCTTTGGAGAAATTTTGGTAGCATAAAAATTCACAAATTCTTGTTTTTAGCTCTATATGCTCTTGCATTTATAAAAATTTTGAACACTTTCTCGCTCATTTGGCTCACAATGAAGTTGTTTGGCTCATAAATGATATGAGATTTACCATCCTTCTATTATCAAGGCTTCTCAAGGCTCAATGATTGAATGGTAAACTCATCATGTCAAGATTTTGAGTGTTTATCAAGAAAGTGTGTCTCCCGAGATGCTAACTAGGATTCTCACGACCCTCATGACTATCGAAGAAAAAGTCACGAGGGTGCAATTAAAAGTATTTGGAGCACTTGAAAGGGTTGATTTTTTAAGTCAACTTTAGGAAAAACCTTTGATTTTTTATTTTCATAATGTTTCCAGTTCAAAATGTGTCCTCTGTACATACTTCTTATTGATGTTGAGTGCCTTCTGCCATGTACAAACGAGTGTCCCATTTTTTCATAATAACAGTGCCCCCCAATGTGTGAGGTTATGAGTAAGCGTATAGCTGAAATACATCACATTTTAATGTTCTTATGATGAGTATTACCAAATTATTTAGAGATAGAAACTTGTTGTGGAGATGATTAGGGGAAGTGACCTTGACTGAGAATTCAAAGAAAATCACGCTCTAAAGAAATAATAATACAAAAGTGTCTATATGAGGCAGGTATATCACATGCTCGTTATGATAACTGTGACTGAAATATTAAAAACAAACATGAAAATCTTGTCACATTAACATTGAAGTGGTTAACATGTTGTTAGGTGAATAAGATAACTGCTTTCTGTTGAACCCTTGGTTAAACAGAGAGGGGGGGGGGAGGTGAATCAGTTTAATGCAGTCATGGTCTTGTAAAACTTTCTTTTACACTTATTTACATCTTCATTTTGTGATCAACTTAATATTCAATGGAACAACAATCTTAATAAGTGAGCAGTAGGTATTAAGCATATTAAATACAGAATATCAACACATAATCATCATGCACATAGACAAAAGATATAAGTGGAAACCCATAAGGGAGAAAACCACGTCTTATTATTGTTTTGATGCAAAGGCAAGCTCCAACTCCCTCTCACCACTGATTTTCTACAGGCTCCAACCTACAGGAGGCTACTACCTCAATTCTGCAAGCTACAACTTGCAAGGAAGCTCCAACTCCCATTTATTTTCTATAGGCTACAACCTACAGGAGGCTCCTAGCTCAGCTAGGTACAACTGGACTTCTATCAAGCTACAACTTAATATGGAAGCACCAACTTCCTCACACTACAATGAAAACACATGCTGATTTACTGGGCATCAGCTCTGTTCTGTTCCTTCAACACTGTTGTCCTCCAACCTTCATATATGCCTTATATCATCTTTGAATCTTCATAGCTTCTCTATCTGCTCCTCCTTCTTCTTACACTCTCTAAACTCCTGCAGCTCTCTTACGTTCTTCTTCCTCTATCCTCCATTCTCCAGACATTTCTCTAATCTCTTATGCATATGCTTGTAACATTATTTATAGAGATCACCTCATAGCTGTTTGCACTCCACAGGGAATTTGAAATGAACAAGTATGACTCTTTGCCTTCCCCCTTCTCATTTTCTTGCCCAACACATACAGAATAATATAATAGAATGTATATATATATTTGTGTATAACAGTGGAAATTTGCTTTGCCTTTGGAGACTTGCATTTGCATCACAAACAATAGAAATTCAATAATACATTTACGATTACAACCAAACATTTCAATTCGACCCTTTCGGCCTCCTGCTTTTCTTTTTATTTTGTCTTTTCTACCTGCTGTCCCTTTATCTTCTCTACCTGCTATTGTATTTCTAACTGTTCTGCACAGGAACAGGTCCTTTTAATTGCGTAAGCCTTTCGTTGCCATGATCAACCTTCACTAATCTTCTAAACACATGATTCTGCCCTTTTCTCTGTGTCGGGTCCTTACTCAAGCCTTTCTACTCGTGTTCATACTTGCTTTTTTCTTTTACGTTATATTCCTCCTTTGCTCTCTGAAACGATTTAACAAAGGAAATCCACATACTTTTGGACTTGAAATGCTTTAGGTTTCAACGTTGGTCTTCATCGCGTCCGTTTTCTTTATCTCACTTCAATGATTCAGTTATCCCATGCCTTCGTCCATCTAATCTCCCGATATGCGATGAGCGAAGGGTCCCACCAGGCTATATTGCTACTTCGCATCGCAATTTTTATAACTTACAAGTTCTTTGCTATATGGCTCCCCCTTTTATTTTCGATGCGATTTATAGAGGGAAATCACATAGACCCAGACTTCAAATCTCTTAAATAATAGTTCTGAGCTGCATTGCATCCGACCCTTTCATCGCATCGCCTCGCCATACCACATCGCATCGCTTCCATTGCTTGCATTGCGTTGCCTTGCCATATCGCATCGCATCCATCACTCGCATCACATCACCACTGTCCATCGCATTGCAACTTTGCTCTTACAATATTCACCCCTCCGATCTTGCGATTTGCAATATGCGGGCCAGGTCCACGTCATCTCCATGTCATCGTGCCACATCACCTTGCCATGTCATCTTGATTTATTTTCGATTTGTGGGGTCAGGTCCATGTCAGCTGCCACGTCACTTGCCACGCCACCCCTACGTCATCATATCGCACTTCGCATTTTTTGTGACCACTGTGTTTGTGCGATTTTTCTCCTGCCCCGATTGCGATATGCGATCATATCGCATCGCATCTCCTTTAATCTCATCCATTTGTTTACGCCAGTCCCACACCTTTGATCATTTCACTCTTTTCCATTTCAAAACATTATAATCCACTTTTATAATATTCGGAAGCAAAATCCAATTTTTAATCTTTGGAACAATATAAATCGCTTTAACCCAATGTTTAAAAATTTTTCGGAATGAATATCAGAACCTTCGGAAATGTTTAATTTCCTTTTAAACAAAGGTTAAAATCCCCTCGGCAGTGTATTTCCGAACTTCAACCACTTTAATAAAACTCCATTGAAATATCATTAAACCTACGGAAATATTAAAAAAAACCTTCGGAATCTTTAGACCTTCGGAAATAACGTTAAAACCTTCGGAAATGAATATTTAAAACCCTTGGCAATGTAATATTATACTGTGCTTTAAACAATTTTAAAAGCCTTTCGGCCTCATATAACCGGATTCAAAACCTTAATAAAACTCTGCTGCATAGAATGACGGGTCCATACCTTGTTTTAAACCCCATGCAATTACCGACGCGAACATCGTCGGATCTCCCACAGATCTAATCGGACGAAAATCGCTTTCAATCGATCCCATAACTTTATCACCCAAAAGAAACACAAAATGGGTGGTATTGTGCTTGTGACGTGTTGCAATATCATTCGATCGCGTTCTAAATGGGAAAAACCGCTCACAACTTAAAGGTTGTGCGAAAACAGTGCTCGGTTTTCTTGAAAACCGCTTAACTTGCAAACTTTGTTTTAAATCGCGTTCAAACACAGATTTTCACCATTTCTTCATTTAACTTTAATTTCTCATGAAAACATCCTTTTCATTGCATAACTCAATAAACATAGACTGATTATCGCTGTGCTCTCAACCAAGGAACCATAGTTCTAATTTTATTCTGAACCCTTATTACAGAGATTAATAACTCTCAATGCGACACAAAAAACCATAAATCAATGAATTTTCAAAGGGATAAAACCCTCCTTTCTGCTACGTAACTCAGTAACCATAAATAAATTAACACTGCCCGATATCAAGAAAATGAACCAGAATTCTCTAATTCCCCCGAATCTTTACACATAAGTAAATATACTCAAAATTCTACATAGAATGTATAAACAAACCTTGAATGTTCAAAAAAACTTCTTCCTGCCTAAACCCTCCTCTTGTAGCCTCTGCCACTTTACTTTCTTTCTCTACAACAATTTCATCTGAATATGATTTGCTCCCTTGTCATGGTGCTGCTCCTTTGTGCTCCTTTGCCATCAATGACAATATTTCCAACAGTCTCCCCCTTTGGCATTGATGGAAATACTCCAATGCTTCCTCCAGGACTTCCTCTGCTTGCCTTTTAGAAGACCCTTTCTTCTTTTGCTTGCTTTTCCTCCCCCTTTGACATCAATGGCAAAGGGTTGAACTTTTCCCAGTGTAGGTTTTGTCTTTTCATAATACTCTAATCTTGAGGACCTGTTCCATGCACTGCTCCTGCTCTTTTGTGACAATTTTATTGACTTCTCTCCCTTGGAATGATGCTTTCTTATCTGATATTGACTATCACTTGACTTCTGTTCTGATCCTGTTTCTTGTATGCAACTTTTTTTTTTTCATTTTTATTTTTGATCATGTTAGAGAGTAACATCTGTAGACACTACCCCTACTTTGTCTCTTAGATATTCAAATGGTTCTCTAGCAAGAGGTTTTGTGAATATGTCTGCAATTTTTTCCTTGGTTTGTACATATTCCAACTTTACTAATTTCTGTGCTACTTGTTCTCTGAGGAAGTGGTAATTTATTGGGATGTGCTTTGTTTTTGAATGAAGTACAATATTTTTTGATATACTTATTGCACTTGTATTGTCACATTTGATAGAAATAGGTTCATCAATGCTTACCTTCATGTCTTAGAGAGTTTGTTTCATCCACATTACTTTTGTGCAACATGCTGCTGCTGCTATGTATTCTGCTTCTGCTGTAGATAGAGAGATAGAAGTTTTCTTCTTGCTTAGCCATGCCACCAGAATTTTTCCCAAATAAAATGCACCTCCACTTGTGCTTTTCCTGTCATCCACACAGCTGGCCCAATCTGCATATGTGTATGCTGTCAATGTGAAGATTTTTCCTTTAGGATACCATAGGCCATAATGTGAAGTTCCTTGTAGATATCTGAATATTCTCTTGATTGAAAGTAAATGGTTTTGTTTTGGTGCTGCTTGATATCCTTCTACAAGTCCTACTGCCAACATAATGTCTGGTCTAGAAGCAGTTAGGTATAGAAGACTTCCTATCATGGATCTGTAAATTTTTTGATCTACATCTATTGATCCATAATTAGCACATAGTTTGCATCCAGTGATCATGGGAGTTGACACAGGTTTGCAGTCTTCCATTTGAAAGCTTTTCAACATTTCTCTTAAGTATTTTTCTTGCGAAATGAATATTCCTATGTTCTTTTGTTGGATTTGAAGTCCTAAATAGAAGGTGAGCTCTCCAATCATAGACATCTAAAATTCTGATTTCATTTCTTAAATCCTTTTGCTAACTCATCTTTGTTGCTACCAAACATGATGTCATCTACATACACTACTACAATCAAGAGTTCATTATCATTAGCCTTTATGTACAAATTGCTATCTACTCCTCCTTTCTTGAACCCTTGCTTTTGCAAGTATTTTTCCAGCCTTGAATACCATGCACGAGGAGCTTGTTTCAGGCCATATAAGGCTTTCTTTAATCTGCACACATAGTCATGTTTATCTGTTAATGAGAATCCTTCAGGTTGTTCCATGTAGACTTCTTCCTCTAGATCTCCATTCAAGAAGGCAAACTTCACATCCATTTGATATACCTTGAAATCATGATAGCATGCAAAGGCCAAAAACATTCTGATTGCTTCCATTCTGGCTACAGGGGCAAAGGTTTCATCATAATCAAGACCTTCAATTTGTGAATATCCTTTGCATACAAGTCTGGCTTTATTTCTGATTACCTGCCCTTGTTCATTCATCTTATTCTTGAATATCCATTTAGTGCCAAAGACATTTTTCCTAGTGGGTCTTGGAATTAATTCCCAGGTATTGTTCTTCTCAATTTGGTCTAGTTCTTCATTCATAGCATTTACACAGTTTTTGTCTTTGTTGGCTTCTTCAAACTTCTTTGGCTCTATTTAAGATAGCATGGCTAGGTATACTTCTTCTGTCTGTTTAACAAGTTGTCTTCTTGTCTGGACTCCCACACTCTTGTCCCCAATGATTTTCTCTTCTGGATGGTTCTTTTGAGTGTGTCTTGAGGGACCTTTTGAGTTTAATTCAGTATCTTCTGTTGTTTTTCTCAGTTCATCATTATTTTGGTTCTCATCTTCATGATCATCTGGAGGATTGCTGCATCTTGTGCTTCTTGTTATGTTTGGTAGATCTTCATCAAATATTACATCAATGCTTTCCACAATTTTGTGTAGTCTTTTGTTGTAGCACCTGTAACCCTTACTCTTGGATGCATATCCTAAAAATATTCCTTCATCAGCTCTTGCATCAAACTTCCCTAGTTTTTCATCATTAATTTTTATGAAACACTTGCTTCCAAAAACTCTAAAGTGCTTGATTGATGCTGGTTTACCATGCCATAATTCGTAAGGAGTCTTATCAAAATTTGGTCTTAGATGAGCTTTTTCGAGAATGTGGACAGCTGTGTGTACTGCTTCTGCCAAGTAGGTTTGGGGAATGTTACTTTCTTGCATCATAGCTCTGGAAATCTGTTGTACTGATCTGTTTTTCCTCTCTGCCACTCCATTCTGTTGAGGTGTACCTGCAATTGTAAACTGTTGTTTTATCCCCTGCTCATTGCATAGGTCTGCAAAATCATAGTTTTTGAATTCACCTCCTTTGTTTGATCTGATGCACTTTGGCTTGCATCCTGTTTTATTTTATGCCAATTCCTTGAATATCTTGAATTTCTCCAGTGCTTCAGATTTATATTTTAGAAATGCTACCCATGTCATTATGGAAAAATCATCTATTATCAGCATGAAATAATATTCTCCGCTTGGTGCTTTAGTTCTTGAAGGTCCACATAGGTCCATGTGTACAAGCTGAAGTGGCCTACTTGTTTATAGTTCATCTTTGGTCTTGAAAGATGTGCGGGTCTGTTTGCCCACTTGGCAAGATTTACATATGTTATTTGAAAGCTTCTTTATTGCTGGCATATCTCTGACTACATTGTTCTTGCTCAGACTGATAATGTGGTCAAAGTTTAGGTGTCCCAGTCTTCTATTCCATAACCATGATTCATCAAGTTTGCTTATGTGGCATGATTCATTCTCTTTTTCCACTATATAGACATTAATTTCTGTTCTAACACCTTTGATCAAGGTCTTTCCTGTGGTGCTTGATCTTACCTCACAATCTTTGGCTCTGAAAAGGACCTCACAGCCTTTATCACACATTTGGCTAACACTTAGCAGATTGGCTTTCAACCCATCCACAAATATAACATCTTGAGCCTTTCCTCTTCCATTATTTAGAATGACTGAGCCTTTTCCTTTGATTTTCCCCAATTTATCATGACCGAATGTTACATTTCCACAATTATTTTCATCAAAGGTTACAAACTTGCTTCTGTGTCCAATCATATGCTTTGAGCATCCACTGTCCAAATACCATTGGATTTTTTGATCTTGGGCTATTATAGCCAGGTCACACTTATTCAACTTCTTTTTCCACTGCAGGCAGCTATTTTTTTGGCACCTTTTCTTAGAAGATGGACCACATTCTTTGAGAGGACATTTGGAAGACATGTGTCCGATTTTATGGCATACACAACATTTGATTATATTTTTAAATGGATTATGTGTACGAGTGAACTCTCCATTGTTTGTAAATCTTCTTGGGGTTTTGAACATCAGTCTTTGTCCATATGTTTTGCACTCCATGGATTTATGGCTGAACCCCTTACAAAAAAAAAAACCCCATGGAAATGATTAATGTACCTGGTGAAGGGTTGTCCTCTCCATATGTTTTCTTGAGGTAGTCTTTTCAATTTCTGCATCTTTAGCTGGTTGAAATCGATTATCTTTGTTTGACAGTATGCAACAATATGTCCCAGCTTGTGGCAGACAAAACAAGTGATATTTCTCATAGGAGGAAATAATCTCTTTTGAAAGCTTCTGAATTTGTTCAATTCATATTCAGGATTGTAAGAGCCTTTTTTCAGCTGACTGTTTCTTCATTTCGTTCTCTGTCTCTTGATGTTGTTGCTTGTTTCTGTTTGTTTCATCACACATCAAGTTCTTGCTGGATTCTACTTCTGTGGTTCCTTTTTGAGCTGTTTCATTATCCTTTACAACTTTTACAAAAATGTTATTATTGTTATCTTCTACCTTGGACTTACTAGTTTCTCCTTCATATCCTGTCCCAGCCTTTATGTGAGGATACCTTTGACTGTTTAGAATCATGTCCAACTGTTCAATGCTTGTCATTTGAGGAGTGTTCATTGACAGTTCCCTTTGGGTGTTTTCTAGTTTCTTTCTCAGCCATACCACTTCTTCTTCCAATTTCTCTTGCTCCTGATATTTATCTTTAATTTGCTTTAGTAGAATGTCTTCCACCTTCTTAGCTTCTTCAAGTTCTACTTTCAATTGAATGAGGTCTTCTGAATTTGGTACTTCTTTTACATATTTGAGGAGAATTTCTTTATGCTTTCTGCACTTGATTTTAAGTCTGTCTATTTCCTCCAGGGCACTTCTTAGCTCCCCCTCAAGATCTACCTCACCTTCTTCCTCATCTTCTAGAAGGAATCCTTCGGACTCTTCCTTGGCCATCAACACAAAGTGAGAGTTTCCTTCTTATTTTGATGATTCATCTGAGTTTTCAAATGCATTTCTATCTTGCTGAGCATAAAATGAGCTTCTATTGAATCTCTTCCCTTTCTGCTAGTTATTTATTTTGGTTTTCTCTGTCTCTTGAGTCTGATTCTTTGTTTTCTTAAGAGGACACTTAGGTGCATAGTGCCCAACTCTTCCACAATTAAAGCATTTAAATGGAAGTTTACCTTTATACTTTCCCGAGCCTCTATCCAATCTTCTGAAAAATTTGGCCTCTTCTTCATCAGAGCAAGAGCATGTATCTTCTTTTTCTTCTTTGCTCTTATCTGTCTTAAAGGCTGCCTCCCTCACATTTGATTTCCTCTGTGGAAGTCTCATCTCATAGGTTGTTAAGTTTCCAAGTAATTGGTTCATGGTCAATGTTTCCCAATCAACTGTTTCTTCTATGGCAAAAACCTTGGGGTTAAACTTGGACGGTAAAGATCTTAATATCTTTTGAATAATTACACATTCTCTAATGGTTTCTCCTAGAGCTTTCATGTTATTCACAATTTCCGCAACCCTTAAGAAAAAGCTGGCAACATATTCTTCTTCATTCATTTTTATATTTTCAAATTGAGCTCTATAGACTTGCAACTTGGCAGCCTTCACATTTTTATCTCCCTCATGGATACTTTCCAATGTATCCCATATTTCTTTGGTAGTCTTGTTGTGCATTACTTTAATAAATTCTGCCTCACACAAACCACTTAAGAGAGCATTCATGGCTTTTGTATTAGCTACAAAATCTAGTTTGGCATCTTTCTCTGAGTCAGACTCCTTTAGGGCATATCCAAATTCCATAGTAGCCCAAACTTCTATTCCTAGAGACATTATGTACGTCCTCATTCTTATTTTCCAAAAGGCATAATTTGTACCAGTGAACAAAGGGGCTTTATTTGTTGAGCATCCTTCTAGACTAGCCATCTTGGGGACCTAGGATCTCCTTCCAGTTGTTAAACTGATACAGAAAGAACTGGCTCTGATACCAATTGTTGAACCCTTGGTTAAACTGAGAGAGGGGGGGGGGGTGAATCAGTTTAATGCAGTCATGGTCTTGTAAAACTTTATTTTACACTTATTTACATCTTCATTTTGTTATCAACTTAATATTCAATGGAACAACAATCTTGAATAAGTGAGCAACATGTATTAAGCAGATTAAATAAAAAATATCAACACATAATCATCATGCACATAGAAAACATATATAAGTGGAAACCCATAAGGGAGAAAACCACATCTTATTATTGTTGTGATGCAAAGGCAAGCTCCAACTCCCTCTCACCACTGATTTTCTGCAGGCTCCAACCTACAAGAGGCTACTACCTCAATTCTGCGAGCTACAACTTGCAAGGAAGCTCCAACTCCCATTTATTCTCTGCAGGCTACAACCTACAGGAGGCTCCTACCTCAGCCAACTACAACTAGACTTCTATCAAGCTACAACTTGATATGGAAGCACCAACTTCCTCACACTACAATGAAAACACATGCTGATTTACCTGGGTATCAGGTCTGTTTTGTTCCTTCATCACTACTATCCTCCAGCCTTCATATATGCCTTATATAATGTTTGAATCTTCACAGCTTCTCTATCTGCTCCTCCTTCTTCTTACACTCTCTAAACTCCTACAGCTCTCTTACGTTCTTCTTCCTCTCTCCTCCATTCTCCAGTTCTCTAATCTCTTATGCATATGATGGTAACATTATTTATAGAGATCACCTCATAGCTATTTACATTCCACATGTATGACTCTTTGCCTTCCCCCTTCTCATTTTCTTTCCCAGCACACACAAAATAATATAAAATAATGTATGTATATTTATGTATAACATTGGAGTTTTAATTTTCCTTTGGATACTTGCCTTTGCATCACAAACAATAGAAATTCAATAATACATTTACGATTACAATCAAACATTTCAATTCAACCCTTTCGGCCTCCTGCTTTTCTGTTTATTTTGTCTTTTCTGCCTACTGTCCCTTTATATTCTCTACTTGCTGTTGTATTTCTAACTGTTCTGCACAGGAACGGATCCTTTTAACTGCACGAACCTTTCCTTGTCGTGATCAACCTTCACCGATCTTCTAAACACATCATTCTTCCGTTTTCTATGTGTCGGGTCCTTACCCGAGCCTTTCTACCCGCGTTCATACTTTTTTTTTTGTTTTACGTTATATTCCTCATTTTCTCTCTGAAACGATTTAACAAAGGAAATCCACATACTTCCGGAATTGAAATGCTTTAGGTTTCAGCTTTGGTCTTCATCACGTCCACTCTCTTTATTGCACTTCAGCGATTCAGCTATCCCATGCCTTTTTCCATTTGATCTCCCGATATGTGATTTGCGAAGGGTCCCACTAGGCTGTATCGCTACTTCACATCGCAATTTTTATAACTTACAAGTTCTTCGCTATATGGCTCCCCCTTTTCTTTCCGTTGTGATTTACAATGGGAAATCACATACACCCGGACTTGAAATCTCTTAAATAACAGTTCTGAGTTGCATCGCATTTGGCCCTTTCATCGCATCGCCTCGCCATACCACATCACATCGCATCCATCGCTCGCATCGCGTCGCCTTGCGATATCGCATCGCATCCATCGATCGCATCACATTGCCACTGTCCATCGCATCACAACTTTTCTCTTACGATCTTCACCCCTCTGATCTTGTGATTTGCGATATGCGAGCTAGGTCCACGTCATCTCCATGTCATCGTGCCACGTCACGTTTCAATGTCATCTTGATTTATTTTCGATTTGTGGGGTCAGGTCCACATCAGCTGCCACGTCACCCCCACGTCATCATATCGTACTTCACATTTTCTGTGACCATTATGTTTGTGCAATTTTTCTCTTGCCCCGATTGCGATATGCAATCATATCGCATCGCATTCATCACATTGCATTCATCACATCGCATCTCCTTTAATCTCATCCGTTTGTTTACGCCGGTCCCACACCTTTGATCATTCCTCTCTTTTCCATTTCAAAACATTATAATCCACTTTTATAATATTCAGAAGAAAAATCCCCTTTTTAACCTTTGGAATAGTATAAATCACTTTAACCTAATGTTTTAAACTCTTTCATAATGAATATCAGAACCTTCAGAAATGTTTAATTTCATTTTAAACAAAGGTTAAAATCCCCTCGACAGTGTATTTCTGAACTTAAACCACTTTAATAAAACTCAATTAAAATATCATTAAACCTTCGGAAATATTAAAAAAAACCTTCAGAACCTTTAGACCTTCGGAAATAATATAATGCACATTATAATATGTAATGACCTTTGGAAATAACGTTAAAACCTTTGGAAATGAATATTTAAAACCCTCGGCAATGTAATATTATACTTTGCTTTAAAAAATGTTTAAAGCCTTTTGGCCTCATATAACTAGATTCCAAACCTTAATAAAACTCTGCTGCATAGAATGATGGGTCCATACCTTGTTTTAAACCCTGTGCAATTACCGACGCAAACACCGTTGGATTTCCCACAGATCTAATCGGATGACAATTGTGTTCAATCGACCCCAGAACTTTATCACCCAAAAGCAACGCGAAATGGGTGGTATTGTGCTCGTGACGTGTCGCAATATCATTTGATCGCGTTCGAAATGGGAAAAACCGCTCACAACTCAAAGGATGTGCGACAACAGTGTCTGGTTTTCTTGAAAACTGCTTAACTTGCAAACTTTGTTTTAAATCGCGTTCAAACACATATTTTCACCATTTCTTCGTTTAACTTTAATTTGTCATGAAAACCTCCTTTTCATTGCATAACTCAATAAACAGAGACTGATTATCGCTGTGCTCTCAACCAAGGAACCAGAGTTCTAATTTTATTTCGAACCCTTATTACAAAGGTTAATAACTCTCGATGCTACAAAGAAAACCATAAATCAATGAATTTTCAAAGGGATAAAACCCTCCTTTCTGTTGCGTAACTCAGTAACCATAAATAAATTAACACTGCCCGATCTCAAGCAAATGAACCAGAATTCTCTAAATTCCTCTGAATCTTTACACAGAAGTAAATATACTCAAAATTCTACACAGAATGTATAAACAAACCCTGACTGTTCAAAAAGAACTTCTTCCTGTCTAAACCCTCCTCTTGTAGCCTCTGCCACTTTACTTTATTTGTCTGCAACAATTTCATCTGAATCTGATCTTCTCCCTTGTCATGGTGCTGCTCCTTTGTGCTCCTTTGCCATCAATGACAATATTTCCAACACTTTCGCCCTTAAGGGCGTCTCTAACAAATAGGTTGAATTGGGTGCTCCCATGCATCAAATACAAAACACTACTGAAGGAGGCGTGACTAGATACACGGTTCTTCAACTAAATTATAGAACTATAATGATCATAAAGTATGATACACCCTCGAGGCTATCCTAAAAAGGTAGGGAGAAACCTAGGTACAACTTCAAATTTAGAAGATGGGTGTTGATGTAGATATAAAGGAAGTGTCAACAGCCTGAAAAGGGATTATGGGAAATGCATATGAAGTTGAGGTAGGTGTTTTATGATAATAGGTCAAAGGAATGATAATGAGGGGTTAAAATATATATTATGGATATGGGAAACTTGCCTGATGTTGGAGCTATAATGTGTGTGGCGACAGTTAAAACAAAAACTCAAAGGAATAGGCCCTTGGGGCCGGGAGGACACTTAAAGGAGGTATATACATGTTCTAACTATGATGATGGAGGGTGTGACGAAATGGTGATAAATTATGTGGCTATAAAAAGGGTAAAATGTGAGCTCCAACCAAGGATGATTAGGGACTGTTTCTAGGTAATTGACACAAAAATATGAGCGAGAATCATTTTCTAAAAAAAATCTTTGTACACTTGCCAAAAGAATGTAAAATTGGTTTTGGATGTACAAACATAGAGACGAGTGCCCCAAGGGTACGATGGACTTCTTTATGATGCAAGTGGGTATCTGCAAAGGGTGGGGGACCCATTAGATGGTCTTTATGTGAGGTGGATGTAATAAAGGTGATAACACATATGGTCTAATGGAATGTGGATGGACAGTGTTGAACGCCAGGATTACCCTCTCCTTTACAGTTTTCTCATCTCATTCCACCACTTTTCCATTAGTTCATAAACCCTAATTAGTGAAGAATGCTAAGGTTTTGTCTCAAGGATACATTTAAATGCTTATCATATTATATTTTCATGATTTTTCTATTTTGATAAGTTTTTGAAAATTAGCTATAGAATGCAACCTGTTCTGCAGCTAACTGTGCGTTCCATAGCCACTCTTATGGTTTAGCAGGTTCCAGGTGTCAGTTGAGGAATTGGGCCACATGGGTGTTTCTAAAATCTTGCCTACATGGATTCTATCCTACTCATTTGATCCATATCGACATAAAAATGAGCCTAAACTCATGGTCAAAGTTACAAGTCAAAGAACATTACCTACAAAATTAGGACTCTTGATTTTCTCTTCGAAGCAAATCATGAGTCCAACAGTCCTATTTCAATTGTAATTAAAGATATACACATGTAGCTAGTTTAGCTCACAATTAGTTATGTAATTATTTGAATAATGGTTCCACAGAACCGAGAAACAGTCAATACAGTTCAAATTTCTAAAGTGGATACTTTGTTTTCCAGACTTTGTTTTAATAAAGAAGTTCAGTTACCAAATTCTTGCTTGATTGTACTTTTGAAAAGCTAGGATTCAACCAACTTAGTAGCAGAGGGCCCCTGCTTCTGAAGGAGGTTTTTATTATGTTTTCTAGTTAGATTTCCTTTACTCTGTTTAGCAATTTTTGTTTATGATTCATTTCTAGTTTTCAAATAGTTTAATGATAAATTGCAATTGTTCAGACTTTCTCTTCCAAAACATTTGATGGAAATAGAAACTCTGTTTTCAACATTGGGATAACGATTGAAGTGCTAAGAAACCATAGTTTTTTAGCTTTGATGTTCCTACTTTTTATTTTCATTAAAATAGAGTTGTTAATTGCTGTTTCAAACTGATATTTATGAAAGCCATTTTCAATATGCTCAATTCTATATTAAATGGTTAATTATATCACATATGCAGCAGTTTAATTTATATTTCTTCTTGTCATTTGCTTGCTAAGGACTAAAGGCATAATTGATTTCTCCTAAGGCATCTCAAGAGGTTAAACACTTCACATTTGAGTGTGGTTGACAATTCAATTATACATTTAGTTGATTTTAGTTAAATCTTACATGCTTTTAGTTTCAAGACCCTCACTTAATTGAAAGCAATAATCTTTCTAAAAACCACTCTAAAAGGAATTGATCTGAACATATTAAGAAGGGATGGCTGAATGGTTAAATGTAATGAAATTTCTGAGTTATTAATTTACAAAGTTTTCCTAGTTCTCTAGTTCAAATAGGTGTAATTAGTTACTTAAACATTACTTCAAGAAGGTCACTCTTTACAAATTGAATAATTGGAGTAACTAAACACATCTTAGATATTTTCATTTTCATTCCTTGTTTTCTGTTCTAGGACCTTAATAGACTAAAGTGCAAACAGTTGCTAAACTCCATCTCAATAGGGTCATGCCTAGCAATTGAATGTTGAGATAACTGAAGGTACAATAGTTGATTCATTTTCTGCTTTCATTTAAGATAGGCATTGTAATTCTCAATATTAGTTTTTTTTTATAAATATATCCATGGATTAGGATTAAAAAACAAAATAGATAGATGCTTTGATTATCGAAATAGGTCTTAACTAGCCCTTAGCTTTTGGTTTGATTTTATGAAAAATAGAAAAATTTTGTACACTTCCTTTTCTTTCTTCTAAAATTAATTTAGATTCAATTAAGTCTTTTCATAATTATAGATTAACCATCTGTAGATCTCAAAGAACAAAACCCCCCCTAAAAACAACATAAAACACAACACAACGAAGTAAGGAATAGGTTTCTTAAGCACTTATAGTGCACAACACTTCATCAGCTTACTAGCCCTAGTTGATAATTAATGAAAGCAATTTAGGACACTAAATTGACTAAACATTTTGGCACCATTTCTGGGGAAGTGTAACTAGGTAGCCTTATTTCTTACATCCCAAAAAAAATGATATATGTAGAGAAAGAGACTCTAGGGGCATATTTATAGCTAGAGGCAGAAGCTTAATCCCTACAACACCAGTCACTCCACCAAGACCAAGAAATAGTACACCACCATCTCAAAATCATATCCCATATTTTACTGGCCATAGACTTCTAGAAGTTCTAAGATCATATATCCAGTTAGGAGGATATCCTATTTCATCCACTAAGGTAATCTTAAAGGAAGAAGATCCTAGGACTCCACAGAAGGAGTAACCTTTTTCACTTCTACAGGGGAACATATTCTAGTTGAAGAGTTAGAAATCCCTAGTGAAGAGGAAGAAGAACAAATTTTCTTCAACATACCATTACTAGAGGAACCAGAGGAGCAGTTAACCCTGCAGGCTGAACCCTATATCAACTCTGAAGAATCTATCATGGTAGGAATAGGAGAAGAAGGAGGAGAGCGAGAAGGAGAAATTTTTAATGGAGAAAATGTACTATTTGGAGGAGGTAGAGGTAGAGGAGGAGATAGAAGAAGAGGTAGGGGAAATGCAGAAGGAGGTAGAGGTAGAAGGGGAACTGAGAGTTCTTTTGGATTCCCTATAATAGATGAAGAGACAAATGCTACCATGAAAAATATCTCACCTTATGTTCTCCCAAACTTTCATGGATTAAAAAGTGAAGACCCTAAGACCTTTTTATTTGAATTTTAAGTATTGTGCAGAACTTATGATTATCTACAAGATGCTCAAAAAATCAAATTGTTTCCTTCAACATTGAAAGGAGCAGCTCTAAAATGGTTCATGAGTCTAATCACTAGGTCTATTAGGACATGGAATGATATGAAGAGAGAATTTCTAGAAAGGTATTTAGACTATTGTATACGTATTAATCACAAAGAGGAAGTGTTTAAGATGATGCAAAAAGAGGATGAAAATTTGGAGGATCTACTTGAAAGATTCAACTATAACATTAAGAGAGAAAAAATGGAAAATCTAGATCAAGACACCTTGAAAGCTCTTTTGTTGAAAACAATTAGAGATGAATGGATATATGTCCTTAACATGATGGGGAAGGGGGACATATATCAACTTCCATTACCTAATATTGGGGAACTATGTATTAATATCTCAAGAGGAAAATCAAAGGTTTTGAAAGGACCAAGATATCCTGCTCTTGCTAGGGTAAACAAATTTGCAATCGGAACAATGAGTAGGGCAGAAATTGGAAACATGCTTGATGAATTCAAAACATAAATTATAGGGAGTCTTAGTGAACAGATAGACATCCTGAAGTTACAAAACAAGAAGAAAGCTGAGACTGATTCTTTAGCCATTTTATGTCCAAAATGCAGAAAGAAACATGCTTTGAGAGAATGTCTTCTTGAAGAAAAAGTCATAGAAACCTGTATGATTTGTTCAGAAAGTCATGAGACTAAGAATTTTCCTTCAATTCCTAGTCTTAAGGCTATTTTTCAAGAAGAAACAACATCAAATCCTATAGAATCTATTTGTTTTGTCTCTAGAAGACCATGGCAGGGGCCACAAAATCAAGGATTTAACAACCAAATGAATACTTAGCCCCCACCAAATTGGAATTCTTGGCAGCAACCTTGGCCCCAATCTTAATTTCAATCTCAACCTTGGGCTCAAGGAATGCATAATCCATATGGAAGATTTTCTCAGTACTATCAATATCCTCCATCATATCCAAATTAACCTCCCCAACAAATTTCTCAACAAAATCAACAACCTCTAATCCAAAATCCAAATCCACAACTCTCACTACCATTCCCTCAGAGACCAAATCAGTTACTTGCCCAACCACTACCATACCCCAAAAATAAAAATCTTAGAATACCTATATGATAGAAGGTCAACAATTTCCAACCTATATGATTACTCCTCTAGATCTTAATGATGTCCAACTAAGGTCTGGTAGAATATTATAAAAGAGGAAGCCTTCTGTAATCATTCAAGAACAAGACAATTCTTAGAAATATTCTCTACAAACCAATAAAAGTTTTGAGGAAGAAGTAGTTATTCAAAACCAAAATTCTGAAGATAAAAATAAAAAACAAAAAATAAATTCAACTCTAATTATAGAGCAACCATTAGTATCTACTTCTACACCTCCTTTTCCTGAAAGATTACAGATTGATAGAGGAGTAGAAAAACATATTATGTTGCCTAATTATGATTTCCTAGATGAATTAAAAAACATTTGTATCAAAATACCTTTGTTACAAGTCATCAAGGAAATTCCAATTTTAGCTAAAACAATAAAGGAGTTGAGTATGAAGAAATCAAGAAGAAAAATAAAAGAAATAAAACGAATCCAGCTTGTAGGAAAAATAGCAAACATAATGATGGGAAATATTGTCATTCAAAAATATTTAGATCTTAGAAGTCCAGTTGTAAAAACACATATCAATGTAGTAGAAATTCCAAATACATTGATTGATTTAGGAGCAGTAATAAACATCATGAGCAAACAGACCATGGAACAACTCAAGCTTCCTAATCTTCTTTATACACCTACATTACTACAATTAGCAGATAGATATGTAATCAAACCAGATGGTGTGTTAGAAGATATTTCAGTGTCTTTATATTCTTGGGAGTATCCTGTTGACTTTATGATTTTAACCCTAAGAACAATCTAGGAGGACACCCACTCATTCTAGGAAGACCTTGGTTGGCTACAATTGATGCTTTCATTAGCTATAGATCTGGTGACATGTATATTTCTGATGGAAATTCAACTAAGAAATTCACTCTGTATCCTCCAGCAAGAAAAATCACAGAATTGGATGACAAAGAATGGATTGATGATGAAGAAGATATACAACCTCTCTTAACTATTTCAAATATTAGTGAAGATAGCCAAATCTTAAATACAATAGAAAATTATGAATCATTGTTGGACATTGGGTTCAACACTCCTCGTGTGTTTCACGACATGGACTAACTGCCTCTCGTGGATCCTAACTCTAGCAATTGTAGTGGAGACTAACGTCTGCGGGTTTTGGTCTAACGAAAATCGTGATTCCAACATTTGGTATCAGAGCTGTTTCAGCTTCAAGGGGACACCTTTGCTATTGAGGGGTTTTTTTCTCGGTCCTGAGATAGACCCTGTTCAGTGGGAGATCTGCGGGATTGATTCTTGTGGTGAAAGAAGATGGCGAGAAGTGGAATGATAGAGATTGAGAAATTTAATGGTCAGAGTTTTGAGTTTTTGAATCTCAATATGGAGGATTTGCTGGTGGATAAAGACCAGTGGATCACGGTAGGTCTAGGTACTAAACCAACGACAATGTCAGATGAAGACTAGAAAAAGTTGGATCGGAAGGCGAAGAGCACAATATGGTTGTGTGTCTCATATTCATTATTGTTGAATGTATCTAGGGAAGCTACGATGAAGAATTTGTGGGACAAACTTGGGACTTTGTACCAATCTAAGTCTCTGGTGAATAAATTGTTCCTGTGGAAAAAATTGTATAACCTAAGGATGAAGGATGGAGACTCGGTGACAGAGCATCTGAACGCCTTCAATACTGTGGTAAGTTAGTTTTCATCTGTTGATATTAAAATCTCAGATGAAGATAAGTGCATCAGTTTGTTGTGTTCTCTACTAGACTCGTGGGATAGTCTGGTTATTTCAATAAGTAGCAATACAACTACCTTGAATTTTGATGACATTGTCTCAACCTTGCTGTCGGAGGAAATGAGACAGAGAAATATGGAGGGTCAGAATGGAGATGCCTTATCTGTACGAGGAAGGTCGTAGAATAGAAACAAGAATAGGGCTTCGAGTGGGAGATCTATATCTAGAGGGAGATCTAAATCTCCTGGAAAGTTTGTAAAGGTGTGATGGAAATGCAGAAAGGGAGGGCAGTACAAAAATGACTGCAGATCTAAAGCTCCTTAGAAAGGAAAGGGATGTAATGATGCTCCTTCTGTAGAGGCAAAAACCACCGCGGATGAAGGTGGGGATGTGTATTTTGCTTCTTCTTCAAATACACATGTAGATCATGAGTCATGGTTGATTGACTCGGGTGCATCCTTTCACTTCACTCCCCATAGGGAGTGGTTCTGCGAGTATGAGAAATATGATGGTGATGATGTCTTATTAGTTGATGATAGGAAGGCCAGAATCGTTGGATGTGGAAAAGTCAAGATGAAGCTGCAAGGTGGAAGGATTAGAACACTTCCTGGTGTTCTGCACATTCCTGCATTGGCCAGAAATCCGATTTATGTAAGCAAAATGGATGATGCAGGTGTAAAAACAGTGTTCGAGAAAGATACCTGTAAGATGGTTCGGGGAGAACTGGTATTAATGCAAGGAGTTTGGATTGGAACTCTGTACAAGCTTCAGGGCAGTACTGTTTTTGATGGGTGCAACAGTTCTGTGGTTCCCGAAAGTGGAGCAGAAAGCCTAGAAGTCTCTGGAGAAAATACCATGCTATGGCATCAAAGGCTTGGAAATATTGGAGAGAAGGGCCTTCAGATACTACATGGAAATGGTATGGTAGAAGGTATGTCTAATAGCTCTCTGGATTTCGATTTCTGTGAACAATGTGTATATGGGAAGCATAATTGGGTGAGTTTTCCTTCTGGTGCTAAGAGGGTGAACAAGATATTAGAGCTTGTGCATAGTGATGTGTTTGGACCTGTGTTGGTTCCATCACTGGGTAAGTCTATTTACTATGTTTCATTCATATATGACTTCACAAGAAATACATGGATATATTCCTTGAGGAATAATTCTGAAGTCTTTGACAGATTTAAAGAATTTAAGGCTCTGGTGGAAAACCATACAAAAAATAAGATAAAAGTGCTAAGGAAAGATAATGGTGGGGAGTTCTGCAAGAAGGAGTTTGAAGAGTTCTGTAAGAATTTTGGTATAGCACGATAGAAGACTACTCCATACACACCTCAGCTAGATGGAGTTGCAAAAAGAATGAACAGAATGCTGATGGAAAAGGCAAGAAGCATGCTCAGTGGTACCGGGTTATGACAAGAATTCTGGGCAGAGGCAGTGGAGACTACATGTTACTTGGTTAACAGATCACCTTCATCAGCGTTGGAGGATAAGACTCCACATGAGGTATGGACTGGTAAGAAACCCTCTCTTTTACATCTGAGGGTATTTGGATGTGATGCATATGTACATGTTCCAAAGGATAAAAGGACCAATGTTAGTATGAATCTTAATCACAAGTGTACGAAAAAAGACCACTTTAGCTGTGCATAACAAATAGCCCTAACAATAAAGATGGTTGCCAATATCTTTAGATCTGCAATTAGGTGACTAAGATAAATGCTGCAAAAATATAGATCTATGCATTAAAAGACATTAAGCAGTGAATAAAAACATGAGTTGCTCCATGCATCTAATAGACAAGACAAGAACATGTTGAATGAATTTTGTATTAATGACACCTGGGAGGAAAACGTAGAAGGATGTTACCAGCTCTCCTCAATGGGATGGGTTCTTGTAAGTCCTCAACACTTTAGATCTAAAATCCCTCTCTCTTGATGGTGTAGAAAACCCAGACAAAAATGGAACTCAAAGGGAGCTCACACGAAAAATGATAGAAAACTATGACAATGATGGTGGATCAAAGTCAGACCAAAAGTATAGATCTAGAGTGATCTTTAGGCAACAAAAGGTAGTGAATGAATGGAAAAACCCTTCTATTTATAACAAAATATTGATTTAGTCAAGATATTGGTGCATAATTAAAATATTATTAACCAAATCAAGATCCAACTTTTATGGAATATTTTATTATATTTTCTGGAGGGAAAAAGAACTTGACTTGGGTCAAATCCCTTTATTTGTAAATAAAAAATAAATAAATGATTTATTTATTATTTTAAGGATGTGGTTGAGTAATAATCAAATAAGTAATGATTTATTTAATTATTTATGAATGATTTAGTCAAATTTAACAAGGAATATTATTTAAATAAGGTTTAAATAATTATTCCTATAAAATAATAAGATAAATAGTGATTTATCTAATTAATTTTCCTGTTTTGGGTTAAATATGACCAGGAATATTAATTAAACTGCTGTTTAACTAATTATTCCTTGAGGAAAATTAAACAAATATAGATTTATTTAATATTTTCTCATGGGGTTTCGTATTTAGACCATAAACAACTTAATAAAGGTGGTTTACTAAGTTATTTTCATAGTGAAAGCAATTTTACTTTGGGTAAAATTGGTCCTACATGGTGTACTTAGGTCCATCTAATAGTAACAGGTTAGATGACCAAAAAATGGTGTAACAGATTACCCCCCAACGTGCGAGTGTTAGGAGCTAATCGTATGACCGAAATACGTTGTAAGAACTCAATCACTAGACATCGAAGGGGAAGTCAGAGAGAGAGAAATATAAGGTAGACTGAAGCACTAAAGGACTAGACCCTGAGGAGGCGAGACTTACAGGTGAGACAAGTCTCTTTTATGAGTGAGTACCTGTGCTATAGGCAGCGGGGGAGGCATACCTATGGCCACCAAGACAAAGTACAAAGAATAATGCGTTCAGTAAACAAGAAACTGAACTATATAGGACATGCTGGCATTAACATGAGCAAGATAAAAAACATGATAATGAATCCCACATACATACTGTGCCTGGGATAACAGCCAGGAATTATACAATAATATCTGAGTACATGAGATACAAATACAACCCAAATGCCCCTGTAAACAGGAAAGGGCTCTGAAAATCTAATTGATACATGCAAACAAAAAGGCGCTGCAAGCAGCTAAGGCTGACATCATCAAGTATATGGAGCTGCATCAAAGGCTATAATGAAGAGGTCATCTGGGCATGTGGGGGGCTACCTATAGTGCCACCCCCTCATGAGGGTTGAAACATCTCACACACACCTGGGAATCACCGATATCAGCTGCTGCATCACTAAACCATCAAGCATACGATCTCGATCATGTTGAAAAGAAGCTGAAGTTAAGAAATAATCAAGTCAAAGGGAAATAAGGAGTCCCTTTGCCTGATCCGAGGCACCAAACAAGAGTGGAAGCTGGAACCAAGGTAGACTGCCATCTAGACCTGTCTTATGTAATGAATGATCTGATGTCGATAGAAGGAGGTCTGCCATAGGTGAGGCAATACAGGGTCCTCAACTAAGGCATGAGAGAAAATAGTAGATCGACTGATAGATTGACACCAGGGATGATAATGGAATGGGGGGTACTGAGTAGTGGACGAACGACTTCCCTTGTTAAAGCATAAAGGACATGGATGACCTAGCAACGATTGACATAATATCAAGGGGGATAGGGGACAATAGGATTGGAGGCCATAATGTGCAACACGAGAGAGGAACCAAGTAATGAAGGCTGGAGGACTATAGCGGGATACAAAGGGACTCGGGATAGATTCCATGAATGCGACGATGACTCAACTCAGATGCTCTAAACAAGGGCGACTCGATGATGCTGCCACATAGTAAAGGTCCAATGGGGACCATAAAAACATGAGTACATGATGGTTACTCATGACGAAAATCAACACGAGCATGGAAAAGTATGGAGGCAAAGTGGTGCCCCAAGTACAAGTTTTGCAAGTGAAGAAATTTGATTTTGAGGAGTGGTGAAGTGACCCTTCTTGGAAAAAATGTGTTTCGGTGAAGTATCAAATCATGAAACACTAACAGATACCCATTTGAGGGCTCGGCGAGAGATTTCCAATGGTGTAGATGGTTTGTCAAATTGAGCTACGGTTTGGCCGTAGCAGGCGAAAGAAAAATCAGGGGTTTCTCTTTTAATAAGGCATTTTCCCTCCAACTTCACTCATTTGCATGTGGAGTTGTGGTGAATGTAGAGAGGAAAGAAGGCCCTAAAACTTGCAGTGATCGTGGCGGACAAACCGACCGTTGTAATCAATATCCGTCAGTTGCAGGTAAGAGGCCTAACCCTACTCTTTCATTTCAATGGATTGAAATTTTAGTTTAGGTACCTAGAGCTCATGAACAAGCTAGGTCGCACTTTTTGGGGTCTGTTCTGCGACCTGGGTAGCAGGTACTGGGCAAAAAACTATGACCTATCCCAGGAAATGAACTGAAAAGTGCGACTTGTCAGAGAAAGGGGGTTTTAGTGCTGTTTCTGGCTGAGATCTGGGATTTTTATAGTTGAGGGGCATAGGTGCCCCCAGGAATGTTATGGTCATGCCAAAATGTATTTAGAAAGAAAGAATCTAAACACATTTTATTGACGTGGTGTGCCATTTGATTTCATTATGGTTATGTAGTTCGAGAAATGGAATGGATGATTAACAATCTCTTTCGGTACTGCATATATGAAGAAAATGGACTTAAGTTTCAGGGTTGGCATAAATGTTGTCACTATCCCAAAAAGAGGATTTGGAGATAATGAACTGGTGCTCTCCTATAATACCCATAGGTTGGTCAACAACAATGTCTAGGGGACTAGGTTTCCAATGTAAGATGAAGGAATGAAGAGGGGTATCATCCCTAGAGTGATCTGAAGTGATATGGGACTCTAAAGGTTCTTTTGAATGGGGAAGAATAATGGTACTAGAGTCGACACGACTAGATACACTAGGAGAGTTGTGAAGAATTGTTTCTCCCGGTCTCTCAAATATGGGTGCCCCCTTACTAAAAAATTGGGTTTCAATGTAATGGCCACAAGGTGTATGTGGTTTGAATGCATGGGTTTGATGTAAGGGGGGATAGATAAAGTCAGGGGTGGTGACTACTTCCATAATGTCGTCGTTGTAATATAAGATGGGGTGATTGTTGGAAGAAAGACCACCTGACACGACGAAGCAACCTAACTCATCATCATGAGAAGAGAGGTTCACATGCGCATCGTCACAAGGGGTGAAAGAAAAAAAAGTAGATGAAGGCTACACCGATGTTGAGCCTAGGGTGATCGCTGAAGGGAGGTCGAGCGAAACAAAACGGGAAGTCTCAGAGGGATCTTCCACAGAGGATCTCATAGATGATGACAGGTAGTGGATAGTGGCCGAAGACTCTGTCATTTCGAAATCTAGAGGGGGAATTTATATGGGAGTGGATGTGTCCTTTGGTTCTGTTGAAGCAAAATGCGTAAATAAGGGAGCGGTGGACTCGTTGCGCTTGGCCTCGAATTGGTGAACTGCCGCTAGAGAGGTGCGGAAGTCCTCGAGGCGGGGACTGACGTAAGTATAGTGGCCATGGAAATCACACAAAGCACATGGGTGATTTGTGTGCAAAGACTTGAGTTTTGAGACTGAATCAGGTATAGTGACATATAACTCTAGGATATCAGACTCCGTAAACGCTTCGTTAACCATGGGCTTGAGATGAGGCAATTCAGGACAATTATGGGTGGCATAAACAACAACATCCCACAAAGCACACAGAGATGTATGCTTTGGAGGCTGAGGAGGAGCATGGTTTTTCAGGGCAGCCTTGTCTTTAGATGCCCTCTTGTGAGCTTTGCCCTTTTTACTCGAAGCAGTCGCAACAGGAGAAGGTTCCTGTTGAGGTGGCTGAGGCACTGTAGTAGCGGGAGAAGTCATGGGGACCGGTTGAACCGGGGTCAAAGCAAGATAAGGTTTGGGTTTACTAGGCAGGGTAGTGGCTGGGGGATCAAGGTACAAGACCGGAATCCCCAGGGTGAAGTTAGGATGAGATAGGGTAGCCATGACAGGTACCAAGTATACTCCAAGAGGGAAAGCTAGGAAAGGTATCTGATCGGAGGGGTAATGGCTAGGCGGGACGACTCCAAGATGGTTAAGGCCTAGAGGAACTATTCCAGGAGGATAAAGAGGCTCATGGATACTAGCTGTAGGTGAAGGGCCAAGAGGAGGGGATCTAGAAGGTTGAATCGAAGGGCTAGGGGTAGGCTGCGGAGGGCGAGGTTGCTGACTAGCCGAAGTGGGCCGCTTGAGGTAAGCTCAAGACGTTTGCATCATACAAACATTCGATGAGCTGGGATTAGAGACATGAAGAGGAAGACCAGGGAATGTACCAAGCAAAGAGGATTCTTTTTAAACTTCGGGTGAGACACTGGTCAATGGATCGACGGTTTGCTTATTGGCCATCGAAGAGATGATGGACTCAGGGGAGGTCTGAGACTTTGGTTCGTAATATGTCAACTGGTCAATGGTGACTATCTTTCCGTTATGAGGGAAGGACATCTTGCGGTGAACCACAGATGAGATAGCAGATATCGCATAGGTGTAGCTACGACCCAATATAATGTTGTAATCTAAGGGGGCATCAATGAATTTTACGTCAACGTAAATAGTCTTGCTCGCAAGAGTAATAGGAAAATTGCGGAATATGCCAATGGGCTGGGAGGCGTGGCCATCCCATGCTCAAAGAGTGATCGTGGAAGGAGCCAACTCAGGTGATCCAAGTTGCTTCCAAACCAAAGCGAACATCACACAGGTGGATTCCCCATCATCAATGATATACCAGGAAATGTTGGCGTTCCAGATTTTGACTGGGATTTGAAAGGTGACGGAAGTAGGAAGAGGAGGATGTTCTAACCAGTCAGCATTGAAGACGATCAAGCGATCATCTGAAGGATCTACAATGCCCATGGCAAGTAGTAGAGCTTTTCGTTGTGAAGGGCACGACTAGAGGAGTTCCAACGTTGAAATGGCAACAGGAGATTGTGCCAAATCATCTACTATACTATACAAATGGGAAATTTTCTAGAAGTAGCATTTCAACATAGTTTTCCCTTAGCGATCTTGGTATGAACCTCTACCCTAGGAAGAGGGATCTGCAAAGCACCATTAGGTGTCGAAAGAGGCTTTATAGAACTTGAAGAAGGTGGCTTGGGGACAGACGTAGCGGGAGGCTTGTTGTACTGACGGGACTGAGTCTGAAGGTTGAGGTCAATGGTTATAGGTTGGTCAAATTTCATCATGAAAATCTGGTAATCGGAGGTACCAGATGGAGGAGGTTGAGTGGCCACCTAAAATTCAGGTGTTTGGGTAGCCACAAATCCTTGCTAAGGGAAAGGATTAGTAAACATAGCTGGTTGACTAAGCGCAGGATTGGGAGGGAGGGAAGGGGAGGCTTGCTGTCCTCCCAACACTGCTTAAGACTCCCACATCTGATTCATCTGTGGTAAAATAGGACAATCGTTCATGTAATGACCATAAACACCACAACAAGAACAAGGATTATTCATGTGAACAAACCTGTCCTGCTTGGGCTGAGTGCCCTGTTGCTGGTTAGCAGCATTAGGAGCATTATTTTGCGGATTAGGTCCAGAATTACCGGGGGCAGATTGATTTTGAGTGCCTTTCCTCTTCTTTTTGGAAGGAGGAGGATTAGTTGCGCCTTGTTGTGCATACACCTGCCCCTGAGGGGGCGGTGGCTGCTATTGCAGGGGTTGAGAAGGCAAGGGAGGCAGAGGTGCTAATGCTGGAGGAGCTGGAGCACTAGGCTGTGGATACGGATAATAAAGAGGTTGGGTAACATTGTGGTAAACAGGAGGTTGGGAAAAAGGAGGAGGCATGCCTTATCCTGGATACATGCTACCAGGAGGGGGAAAAGTGCTGGAGGTGCTGGCCCCTCCCTTAGGAAAACCATAGCCCATGGGAGGTTGAGTGTATGGATGAGAAAGAGATCCAACGATATCATCAGCGGCATGAGATGCCCCTGGTGCGTTGGCACCACTAGGTCTAAAAAGATCAGGTAAAATGATATAAACATAACCCGAATGAGTCTAGATCAGGTCATATTTTAACACAATTTGGAGAGAAACTTCTTCGGTTTGAGGGAAATGCGATGCGACATCTTTGCCTATAGCAGGCAAGAGAGATATAAGGAACCTGTCCATGTAGACCCGATCTTCAAAGGTAGGGGCTCGAAATAGGCTCTTTCTTCTCCGCCATTCCTGGACATGATCAGATAGGCGGGTCGCAGACGATTGACGGAAATAAGTCAGAAGTTAGGTACTAGTGTCATAACGAAGGGGAAGCTGGAAGTAAGACAGAAAATCCCGGGCAAGAGTCACAAAGGTGGTATGAGAGGATGAGGTCTGATCAACATACCACTTAGAAGCTTCGCTAGTAAGCGTACGTTGGAACAACCGAAGAATGACAAAGTCATCGGTAATGGAGTTAGACGAACACCACATGTGGAAAGATTGAACATGGTTAGTAGGATCTTCTCTACCAAGACCTTCAAACTTGGGGATGTTGGAAGGGAGTTTGGTTGGCATAAAAGGACAACCAACATCATGGCGTATAGGGTCATTGATCAACTGGTTAAAATCGAGAATATTGAGGCCTTCCATATAGGGGAGCAGGGGAGCAGCTGGGGTAGTTCCTGTTGCGGTCCCACTAGTAGTATTCCTAGCATTAGGGTTGGGGCTACCACCAGCGTTAGGTCCTGAACCAAACATGGTGAAAGTGACAGGGGGAGAAACG